>JAXGGA010014993.1:0-30460 GCA_038373865.1 Uloborus plumipes | reverse complement strand
GTCACGTGGTGTGGGTTTAGAAAAGCAGAAATCACCGGTAAAACTTATCAGCATAAAAACAGTCTTCCAGTTGTTGAAGAAATGCTTGCACGGCAAGACACAAAACCCCAATGAAAGCGTGAACAACGTTATATGGTCTCGGGTGCCCAAGTCAACGTTTGTGCACACAGATGCACCCCACCTTTCATGTGGGGTTTATGATGCCATATCGTCGCTTTGGAAAAATAACGCTGCAACACAAAAAAAAAATCGAAAAATGACATTTTTATATCATTTTGTTCAGAAAAAATCGCTCTTTATGATGAACAAGGTTACAACTCAATAGTGTCAAAAATATCCGCTAGGTAGGGAGCAATTTTTGGAGAACACTGATGTAACTCAAACTACCTTCACTCTTTTTAAAATTACGTCATTAGTTAAAATGCCATTGAAGTCAATCATGCTACATTAGAAAAGAGATTAAAATGCGGTTTTTTTAATGCTAGTTTCATTAAAATAGTCGCAATAGTTTTGCGCACAAGCGCGATAGAAGTTTCTGAAAAGTTAAAAATTGCTCTCCTGATTAGTTGGTTGGTTGCATTGATTTTATTGCTGCAAGAGCCTTAATAGGCTATACTGCGCCAAATTCCAAAATCATTTCAAAACTGGACACATACAAATTTTAAAATTTCAATTGATAGGATGAAAGAAAGCAAGAACTGTCAAGTGATCCTGACTGCAATCACAATCGCATAATAAATAATAATCACCTATAAAACTTTTTAATATTTAAAATACCATTTTCAAAACTGACATATATGAAGTTTAAAATTAACTTTAATCAGGCAAAAGAAAGAACTGACAAAAAATTCAGTAAAACCCGAAACAGACAAAATGACAGAGATAAAAACACTAAATAAGAGACAGGAAACCAATCTCGTGAAGAAATTGGAACAAATTAGGGGGTAGTGTGTCCCCTAGCAACTCCGTCAAAGATGGATAAAATTTATTAAAATATTTAAAACAAATTTGATTAAAATTTGGGCAGTTGCTTAGAATATGCAACACTGTCTGATTAATTTTACATGAATTACAGATTGGAGCAAGTTCATTGCATAAAAGATATTTGTGGGTAAACCTGGTGGAGACCAATACAAAGTCGAGCTATTAAAACTTGTTCTCTCCTGTTGTTGTTATGTGTTTTAAAACCTTTTATCGAGGGCTGGATGGAGTATAGTTTATTTTGTCTTTCTCTACTCCAGTCCTGCTGCCAGTGGGTGGTCAGGTAGTCATCTATAGCTTTTTTTATATCCTCGAAAGGAACACTGTCCTCAACCTGGATGCTTGCTGCTTTGGCTGCAGCATCAGCTGCCTCATTTCCTGCAATCCCAGCATGACCAGGGATCCAACAAAAGAGAACTGTAAAATTATTTTGAATGAGGCGTTTGTATAAATGGCAAGATTGTATGATCATAGGATGGCTATTGTTATTGCAGTGAGTGACGGCTTCCAGTGAACTCTTCGAGTCAGTGTATATCACCCTTTCTTGTGGGATGATTTGGCTATTGTTTGAAGGGATGTAATTATAGCTTTTATTTCTGAAGTAAATACTGAGCAAGATGAGTTTAATTTTTCTGCGTGCATTTGACCATCGATTATAGTTGCAAAGCCGACGTGGTCATTTGACTTTGAACGTCTGTAAAAATCTCTTAATATTCAAAATAATTGCTACTTATATCCTGCAAGATTTGTTTATAGGTTATATTGGCAGTAGTATCTTTCGGGTATTGATAGAGGTCTTTGATTGTCGGAATATTTACTTCACACCAAGGTTCAATCGGTTGTATTATGTTGTGAGTATCAAAATCTGATAGCTGTAGGTCATATAGCATTTGTCGCATTCGGATCCCAAATGTTGGAATCACCGAAGGACGGTGCAGAAATAGGGAGACATTAGATAGGTTAAAAATGTAAAGATGCAACGGATGATTTGTACAAGGTTTTATTTTGAAATAAAAATTTATGGAGAGTTTAAGACGTCTATTGTTAAGAGAAGGTTCATGTGTCAGAATATGTAGACTGCTGACAGAAGAGGTTCTGAAGGCCCCTGTGCAGATGCGCAATGCCTGGTTATGTATTAAATCCAGGATCTTGAGATAGCTTTTTGCAGCGGAGCCATAGACTTGACATCCGTAATCAATTTTTGAGCGTATCAGAGCCCTGTAGATTCTTAAAAGTGACTCTGTATCAGCACCCCAGAAAGTGTTTGCCAGGACTTTAAAAATATTTAATTTCAATAAACAGTTTTTTCGTAACTCTTGAATGTGCAGCAAAAATTTAAGTTTGATGTCAAGTATTAGACCAAGAAATTTTCCTTGATTTTTCAATGGTACTGGTTGGTTGTTAAGAATTAGGTTCGGGTCAGGATGTAATCCTCTTTTACGGCAGAAATGTATGCAGAAAGTTTTTTGCGGGGAGAAAGAAAAGCCATTCTCCTCCGCCCATGATGAGACTTTGTTATTAGCTATTGGAAGCTGTCTTTCAATGATAATCATGTTCGTCGACGAGAAAGAGATTTGAATATCATCTACGAACATAGTACCTTTCACAGCGGGGAGCAGTTGTTCGATTAAGCTATTGATTGCAATTAGAAAAAGAGTTACGCTCAGCACACTTCACTGGGGTACACCTTTTTCTTGGATGAAGGTATCAGACAGAATAGACTTGACGCGTACACGAAAAGTTCGGTATTTGAGAAAATTGGAGATAAAGATTGGTAAGTTACCTCGCAACCCATACTCGTGAAGAGTTTTGCGGATCCCATATCTCCAAGTACTATCATATGCCTTTTCAATGTCAAAGAATACGCTCACAAGATGTTTACGTTTAAGAAATGCCTCTCTGATTGATGTTTCAAGAAGCAGCAAATTGTCTATAGTGCTCCTGCCGCGCCTAAATACACTTTGAAATGAGGTTGGTTGGTTGTTTTGAGTTTATTGGCACAAGAGCCCTATTAGGCTATACTGCGCCAAACGATAGTTTTATTTAAAACATGAAGAGATGTCAGCGAAAAGTATCTAAAATACAATGGACATAAAACTTCTAAAAATTTAAAAACATTTCAGAACAAGACACATAAAATTTAAAATTTCAAATGATAAGATGGGAGCAAGAACTGTCAAGTGATTTTGACCAAGTCAGAAATGTATAATAAACAATTATGTCCTATAAAACTTTTTAAAACATTTCAGTACAAGACATATACAAAGTTTGAAATTTCAAATGGTAAGATGAAAGCAAGAATTATCAAATGACTAATTAAAAGCTAAAATGCATAACAAACAATGATAACATATATATTTTTTTTTCCAATTTTAAAAATAGACACATATAAACCAGAAACGCAAAACGAAACAAAGACGAAACCAACAAGATGACACAGATAAAAACACTAAATTAGAGAAATAAAACCAATGTCATGTAAAAAGTGAAACAAATTAGGATGGGGTAAATCCCCAACTAATTCTGTCAAAGATGGGTGAAAATTATTAAAATGTTTAAAACGTATAAGATTAAAATTTGGGCAGTTACATAAGATATGCAACACTGTCTGATTTACATTACAGCTAAGACATATAGGTGTAGGTTCGTGGCAAAGAAGATATTTATGAGTATATCTCGCGTGACCAATACGAAGACGGGACAATATGACTTGGTCCCTTCTTTTTGTCCTTAAGGATTTAAAACCTTTGGTCAGTGGCTGGATGGAGTGCAATTTATTATGCGTTTCTCCATCCCAGTCACTCTGCCAATAGTTGTTAAGGCAGTCTGTAACGTTATTTTTAATATATTCAAAAGGTACGAGATCTTCTTCTTGGAAACTAGAAGCCCTGGCAGCAATATCTGCTGCCTCATTGCCACTAATACCAACATGACCAGGTATCCAGCAAAATGAAATTTGAAAATTATTTTGTTTAAGAGTGCTATATAGGTGGAAAATTTGTATAACTAAAGAGTGGCTATTGTTGTTGCAGTTTGCGATAGCGTCTAACGAACTTTTGGAGTCTGTGTATATTATCCACTTTTTGTGGTTTGATTCTGCTATTGATTTTAAGGCCGTAGATATAGCTTTTATTTCGGAAGTGAAAACAGAGCAAGAGGGATTTAATTGTTGTGAGATAATATGGCCGTTAATTACTGCTGCGAAGCCGACATGATCGTTGGTTTTCGATCCGTCGGTAAAAATTTCATTATGTAACGGATACTTTTGTTTCACTTCGTAATATATTTGTTGATATACCGAAGGAGCTGTGGTGTCTTTTTTAAATTTAACTAAATCAGGAATAACAGAGAAGTCTATTTCGTTCCATGGTTCAATAGTTTCTGGTGAGTAGTATGTATCATAATCTGACATCTGTAGAGAAGTGAGCGCCTGTCTCATTCGGATCCCAAATGTTGGGGTGACCGAAGGACGACGTAAAAACAAATCAGTATTCGACGGGTGGAAAATATGTAATTGCAACGGATGGCTCGTATTTGGTTTAATTTTGAAATAAAAGTTTAGTGAGAGTTTCAGTCTTCTATTGATAAGTGGAGGTTCGTGTGCTACTATATGTAGGCTTTTGATAGGTGACGTTCGAAAGGCACCTGTGCAAATGCGCAACGCCTGGCTATGTATAGGATCCAAAGATTTCAGATAACTTTTGGCGGTAAAACCATAAATTTGACAACCGTAATCAAGTTTTGAGCGTATCAGAGCCCTGTAAATTCTTAGCATGGACTCTGTATCGGCACCCCAAGAAGTGTTGGCCAAGACTTTAAGAATATTTAATTTTAATGTACATTTCTTTTTTAATTCTTGAATATGTGGTATAAATTTAAGTTTATTATCAAGGATGAGGCCAAGGAATTTTCCTTGATCTCTTACAGTAATTGGTTGATTATTCATGAGTAAGTTTGGATCTGGGTGAAGGCCCCTTTTGCGACAGAAATGTATGGGCGATTCTCTGTAAACTGGTAATTGGCTGTCCGGACTGATTATTTTAAAAATAATAATGTGTAATAAAGTTATTATCGCTCTTAATACAAGTAAAGCATTAATACTTTGTGGCCCAATTGTATTTGGAGTGATAACAATTTAATTTTTTTTTTCTAGAAATTATCTAAGAGCCAAAAACACAGTCCCCTGGCTGTCCCAATCCCATAGTCTAACTGTTAAAGATAGTATTTCAAAAAACCTATTAACACTACATAAATTTGGCAATTAATATCTAAAAATAGAATAATGAAGCTATATTTTTCTTATGAAATAAGGTATAATTACGTATTTATAAAGCTTAAAATTGTCATGTAAATTCTGTCCGGAGTTTTTTCAAACAGTCCCCTGCAACAAATTCAAAACTGTGATACGAAAAATCTATAACTTTTGAAAATTCTTTTTGGAATGAAGTATAAAGTAATCAGTGTGAATTTGCCAAAATCGCCGAGAACGGTGTTGAAACGGTACTTTGCTTAGTTTGAGAGCCACATTTGTGATGAAAGTATGCATCAGGGTCGTTGCGAAAACAGTCCTTTGGGAAGTGATTTTATTAATGTCAATTAATTTAATTATAAAACATATTAGCTGTTATATCCACGATTTGTGCCTAAATTTATAGATAGTCTAGTAACTAATTATGTTCCAATAGTTTTGCAGATATTACGCAACAAAGAGCAAAAACACAGTCACCTGGCACAGTCCCCTGCCTAGTTATACTAGGCGGGGGACTTACCCCCTATCATAATTTATCAGAAAAGCACAAACCTCAATTGGCCCTCTTTCAAACCAAAGTAATAGATTCATTTTCTGAGCAATAGTATTATAATTATACGAACATTTCAAAAAACCGTGCCCGGACAGATTTCGTGTGAAAAATGACGAGTTTACGGAGAATCGCCCGTATACAGAATGTTTTTTGTGCTGAGAAAGAAAATCCATTTTCCTGAGCCCATTTTGAGACTTTATTGATGGCTATTTGAAGCTGTCTTTCAATGATACTCATGCTCGGTGACGAGAAAAAGATCTGAAAATCGTCAACGAACATAGTACCCTTGACAGGGGGGCAATTGTTCATGTAAGCTATTAATTGCAATTAGAAAGAGAGTGACGCTCAGTACACTTCCTTGGGGTACACCTTCTTCTTGGATGAAGGTATCCGATAGGATGGATTTGACTCGTACACGAAAATACCGATGTTTAAGAAAGTTGGAGATAAAGATGGGTAGATTGCCTCGTAACCCATACTCATGTATGGTTTTGAGGATCCCATATCTCCAGGTACGGTCATATGCCTTTTCCATATCGAAGAATACGCTCACCAGATGTTTTCTTCTGAAAAATGCTTCCCTTATCGATGTTTCTAAAAGTAAAAGGTTGTCGATGGTACACCTGCCACGCCTGAATCCACTTTGGTGGGAAGATAATAAATGATTCGACTCCAAAACGTACATTAGTCTGGCGTTGACCATTTGCTCCATCAGCTTACAAAAGCAACTAGTTAAGGCTATTGGTCTATAACTTTCAGGTTGACTGGGGTTTTTATTGGGTTTCAGTAACGGAACTACTATTGCTTCAGTCCAGAATTTAGGGAAAGAGTGTTCCGACCAAATTCTATTAAAAAGAAAGAGAATATTCTGTAGCGAGGTTAAGCTTAATTTTTTTAACATAATGTTGTGAATTTCGTCAGGGCCGGGTGAAGTATTTTTGGTTTTTCGTAAAGCTGTGATTAATTCCTTTAGTGTAAAATCTACGTTGTATATTTCATAGTATTTGGTTTGGAATTTAAGTCTTTTTCGCTCTTTCAGCGATTTAAAAGCTAGAAATTTATGACTATAACTATTTGCCCTGGAGACTTCTGCCAAGTGAGTCCCCAGGTAGTCTGCCACTTCTTTAAGATCAGATACTGTTTGTCCATTTTTCTCTAGAATGGGAGCACAGTTTGTTCTATAATTTCCAGCGATTTTCTTAATTTTATTCCATACGGTTTTAGATGGAGTGGACGTCGTGATTGTGCTGACATACGATTGCCACGAGTCCCGCTGGCTTTTCCGCCGAATCCTCCGAGCTTCAGCACGAGCTCTTTTGAATGCCACTAAATTATCTGTGGTCGGATATCGACGGAATTTGCTCCAAGCCTTTTTCTGGGTCTTATGAGCTTCCTGGCAAAGAGCGTTCCACCAGGGTTTAGGATATTTAATCTTAACTCTTGTGGTTCTTGGTATAGCAACTTTTGCTGCATTTAAGATAATGTCGGTTACTCGACTTACTGCTACATCAATGTCAGTTTCATTCACTACTTCCGATGTTATTTCTGCCAACTGTGTAAATGCTATCCAATCAGCTCGATCAAGGCGAAAACTGGCTTGCTGCTGCTCATTTTGGCTGCAGCGTCCAGTAAAGGTTAACTTGATCGGGAAGTGGCCACTGGTGTAGAGACCACCTTCCACCTCGAAATCCCAGTGTGGCAGAAGCGAAGATGAGCATATTGACAAATCGATGGCATGGTAAGTCTGCGTAGGAAGATGGAAATATGTATTTTCACCGTTGTTACGAACGCATAGATCGTTGTCACCAATGAAATTTTCTATTATCAATCCTCTGCTGTTTGTGTCTGGACTCCCCCAGAGAGGATTGTGGCCATTAAAATCCCCCACGATGAGAAATGGAGAAGGAATTTGATCGATCAATGTCTGCAATTCCACGCTTCTCAAATCGTAAGAAGGTGGAATATACACCGAACAGACTGTGACTAGCGAGTGAAGGTGAACACGCGCAGCTACTGCCTGGAGGGACGAGTTGATACTGAGCTGGCTAGATGCGTAATCAGTGAAGATTAGCAATATTACTGAATTGCGTTGGTGAAGAAGCAGTGGAGTTGTTTAACCTGTTAACCGGGGAATTAGCTATTGCTCAACTCGTTTCACAATGGGGACTTTTTTTTCGCAGCGATAAGTAATATCACACCTCAAATAATAAAAGAATATCGTTTTTAACTTATGATTTATATTAATTTTGATAAAATATTTTATATTTTTAGCCATATTTTGTAGAAAATAAAAAGTATTTCAGTCATAAATTTTTTATTAATAAAAATATATAAAACACTGAAAATGGGCAGTCCTTAAATACGGTAAATCAAAGCGCTAATGGTAGAACTGATGTTTATAGATATATTCAGGCCTCATAGTCCTCCTATATTTCCTATATTTTCTCAGTTTGTCAGATATTCTCCTATATTTCCTGTATTTCTTACTTACTCCTATATTTTTTTCATCAGATGCTAGATGCTGCCCAAAATTGAACTATATTCTTTTTTTTTTTTTTGTTCGAAAGGGGAGTTGATCGAGAGTGTTCTTAGCTAGGTTGCGTCTTCGGGTGATATTAATTAACGAAGATATTAATTAAAAACCTTTGAAAGATTTTTCGGAATTTTAGCAGTGATAACATACTTCAAAACTTAAAAAAATGGCACCAAATGAAAGAGAAAATTTTTCTGCGTCTGATATGATGTAATTGGATCTTCCATGTTCTATAGAACGCGAGTTATAGCGTTTTTTAGCAAATGCAGCTTAGCCTTTATTCACGCAATCGAACCGTTGTCATTGTTGGCAGACAAGGAAAGCAAACTCTTATAATTTACTAGCTGTGGGGCCCGGCGTTGCACGGGCTTTAAAGTAGTGATGAAAATTTAAATAAACTACTCGCCGTCAAGGCGGTATATAATGATATATAACCGCCAAGGCAGCTCGCCTTTAAAGTAGCGAGGAAAGTTTCAGTAATAATATATAACCGCCAAGGCAGCTCGTCTTTAAAGTAGCGAGGAAAGTTTCAGCAAACTACTCGCCGCCAAGGCGGCTCGCCTTTAAAGTAGTAAGGAAACTTAAAACAAATTACTCGCCGCTAAGGCGGCTCGCATTTAAAGGAGGGAGGAAAGTTTTAGCGAAACTGGTTTCAAAAAAACTACTCCCCGATAAAGCGGCTCGCTAAAAAACTTTCCCGCATAAAAAAGTCAATCGCATTATTTGCACATGCTTCCTCAGGAATAAAAACAATGTCAAGTAGCACGTATTTAATACTCTCCCTAATAAACAAATACAATTCCCTACCAAAAACAAATATTTCCAAACCGCTCTCTTCCTGTAACATTAATTGCAAAATTCCAAACAAAAAAGTTGTTTTAATACTTAGATCGCAGCCAAAAAAAATCCCTGCTAAAAACATGAATTACAATTTAATTTGAAACACATTTTCAAAATGGTACCAGAAAAAAAATATAAGCCATTAAGTATGCAGGAATTCAAGTGAAACACGGACGATCGCATTATTTGCCTTGTTGAAACGCCGTAAAATGAAATGCTTTTAAGAAACGAAATGAAGAAAAGGACACCAACAATGAATTTAAAAGATGTCGCCATAGCAACGCAATAAAACTTTAATACAGTCGACGCTCGTTATTACGACCACACGTTATTAAGACCATCCTAATATAACGACCGGCGAGAAAACCCCCAACTGTATCCCAATATACTCTATGTTCCACCTCTTATAGCGACCACTCGTTATAAAGACCGTTTTCTGTAGGACGGAGACGGTCGCTATATCGAGCGTCGACTGTAGTTTGATCAGGAAAGAGGCTTTCGAACTCAAACTTTTTTTCTAGTGGAGATAAAAGCTTGGTTCTTCGACTGTAAGTCGAATCGATTCTGGGGTTAAAAATATCGCTCTAAGGAAATGGGATGTCGCAAGTATCTATACTACTTGAAATTTTAGTATACAGAACCCTTCGGTGTAAAACATAAACTATTAGCACAGTATTCAGGAGTAAAATTATTTGTAATCTTGTATAAAATATCCTGCAGTATTTAGTCATAGCTTTAGATGATAATGTATCCTGTTGAGAGGGAAGAATTTTTTTTTTTTTTTTTGGTTTCCCAGTGGCGACCAGCTTTGAAATTTGTGATTAGCATTGAAAATTGTTGATTGCCATTTGGGGAGTGGCAACCGATAATCTGCACGTTTATGTGGAGTGCATTATCTGATTTAACAAAAGTGGTGCCCAGGTCCTGGTAAGTTTTGGCACGCTCTTAAGAAAATTAACACATTTTCAAAGTAGTTGTTTCCGAAAAAGGAATAAAAAAATAAAATTATCCCATTTTTATACCCATCAAATTGTGGTGGGCAAGTCCACGAACCCGCAGGACTGCGTGTTAATCAGGCCCTGTGTAGATCCACATTCAACCACACATCATCCTTTCACACTTCAGGTAGTTTACGCACAAAGAGCTTAGAAACCCGCGTTGAAGTAACAAAACGTAAACAGTCACCGCTGCGGACCGAATTACCGCAGCGAACGAAGTGGTGAGCGACGATAACCTCTCGAGTTGCGGCATCACACCACATGGTGAGTGAGAGTCACCGCTCGAGTGCAAAGGGTTAATAGGTACATTCCTACAAGGTTCATGAGCAAAAAAGCAAAAATGCCTCACTTTATTTTCGTAATTGGAAAAGTCTTTCGGCATTTTACGAAAAATACAACCGTAGCGGAAACCCTGATATATACTGATCCGCAGACAACATCACTGGTGTGCATTAAATTTAAAACTAAATAACTAACCCTTTTCATATTATTTTTAAAAAAATTGGTGATCTCACAGACCACTATTTTTTTCCTAGTGCATTGAGACAAGTTTAACTGATCTGGGAAACCCGTGGACCAGTAGTAATTTTGACCCTGCTATGGGACAGGAGCACCCTGGAGTTGAAACTAAATGATAAAATACTTGTATGCATACTAATGATGAATTCGGTCTCAGTTTTGGTAGTCTGAGCCTGCCCAAGCCCGAAAACTTGTAAATCGAGCCTGCCAGGGCCTGCAATAACTCAAATAAAAAACTTCCAAAGCACAGCCCACTACAGTCTGACATATTTTAATTAATTTATAAAATGATTGGTTCAAAATTTTTTTTACATATTCCTCAGCACAGAACATTTTATTAAAATTCTCGCAAAATGCTTAATTTCAAAGGCAGAACTACAATATATGGTCGATTCTCTGTAAACTAGTAATTGGCTGTCTGGACTAAGTATTTTATAAATAATAAAGTGTAATAAAGTAATTATCGCTCTTAATACAAGTAAAGCATTAATACTTTGTGGCCCAATTGTATTTGGAGTGATAACAATTTAATTTTTTTTTTCTAGAAATTATCTAAGCGCCAAAAACACAGTCCCTTGGCTGTCCCAATCCCATAGTCTAACTGTTCAAGATAGTATTGCAAAAAACCTATTAACACTACATAAATTTGGCAATTAATAACTAAAAATAGAATAATGCAACTATCTTTTTTATGAAATAAGGTCTAATTACGTATTTCTAAAACTTGAAATAACTAAACTTTCTAAAACTTGAAGCTCCAATAGAAAAAGTCTGTTTCTCTTGCAAATGTTTTTTGGCATGAAGTATAAAGTAATCAGTGGGAATTTGCCGAAATTGCCGAGAACGGTGTTAAACCGCCACTTTGTTCAGTTCAAAAGCCACATTTGTGCTGGAAGTATGCATCGTGATCGTTGCGAAAACAGCCCTCTGGGAAGTGATTTTATTAAAGTTAATTAGTTTAATTATGAAACATATTAGTTATTATGTCCACGATTTGTGTCTAAATTTATTGGTAGTCTCGTAACTAATTATGTTCCAATAGTTTTGCAGATATTACGCAACAAAGAGCAAAAACACAGTCCCCTGCCTAGTAATACTAGGCGGGGGGCTTACCCCTATCATGATTTATCAGAAAAACACAAACTTCAATTGACCCTCTTTCAAACCAAAGAAATAGATTCATTTTCTGAGCAATAGTATTATAATTACTAGCAAAAATACCCGGCGTTGCCTGGGTCAGTAATATTGAGAAACAATTTATATACTCACCTTTGTTTTTTTTTCCCTAAACTGAAAGAACTCAAAACACACCGCTTTGACAATTTTTAAAATGTCGCCAAATTTTTGCGTAACTGTTTTGGGATACCTAGGATAATTTTGCTCCCCTCCTTACTTTTATGAAAATACATTAAGTATTATTATGTCACTAATTTTTGTCACAGAGAAATGGAAATCAAATGTTGAGATACTATTGCTGACCATAAAATGACGTTAAAAGTTTTTATCCTAAATGATTTCGAAATTAATAGGGAACATTTAGCAATTATTTATGCAAAAATGCAAATTAATGGTAATTTTAGTCTTGTTTAAGGGTTTTATTAATTTAGTATGTGGATTACTTTACTTTTTGACATAATTTTCAAAAGGTTTTTAATGGATACATACGAAATAGGAAAACAAAAGAAAAAAAATACGTAATAATACTTTACGTTTTACACGACAGAACCAAAATAAAACAATTATTATCTGATATTTATCGACTGCGGCAAAATCTCAAACATCGATATAATACTCCAACTTTTCAAATGTGGGAGTATTATATCGATGATTGAGATTTTGCCGCCAGTCGATAAATATCAGATAATAATTGTTTTATTTTGGTTATGTCGTGTAAAAAGTAAAGTATTATTACGTAGTCTTTGGCACAAAAACTGGCGTCAGTTGAAAAAATCGAGGAGAATCTCAGTTATTGAAATCTTGCAGCAAATTTGGCAAAATTTCAGTTCAGTCGGATACTAAGAAACTGCCCTATTGTAAGTACCCAGAGAAAGTGACCAATCAGCGCAAAAATATTTAAGAAATACCATTAAGTTGTATTTAAAGCTTCATCAAATTGGAAAATAATGAACCTAATCCAGTTGCCAATCCAGTTGCTCTAAAACACATATTTACAAAACTCAAGAAAATAATTGATGCAGTGAACAATCTACTAATAAAGGAGTACAATTTATTCTACAAAATAATATTTGCACGTTTCAAAGCACAATAGAAAACACATTGTCTTAATGATAAATATTCTACTTACAACTGAGACTACAAAATGTTTTAAAATACAAACCATAGTAAAAGCTCGTTTGCCTGCTGGCGCGCATTCGTTTCCAATGTCTATGTAAAAGCCTTTATATTACCCATGAAGCTGGAAAAAAATTACTTTTTGATTTGACTTGAGAAAAGCCTTGAACATTTAATGCGAAAAGCGGAAATGATACACGCAATTCTACCTATCGACAGAGAGTTGAGATGATGCACTAAATACTGAATTAGTTTCCTAGAAGCCTTCGCGGATTTATGTGAAAAATGTACCTTAAATTGGAATGAAAAAGCGCTACCAATCGAACTTTTTCGAATATCGTTATAAATTATAGCCTATATGTTATTCTGATGCATAAGCCACATTATGGTAAAAGTTTCATTAAAATCCGTTCAGTAGTTTTTGCGTGAAAGAGGAACAAACATCCAAACTTTCGCATTTATAATAGTATTAAGATACGAACATTTCAAAAAACCGTGCCCAGACAGATTTCATGTGAAAAATGACGAGTTTACAGAGAATGGCCCATATGTATAATATATTCAATTCTTAACTTGCAATAATAATTGCGAACAAACATGTTATATAAACTAAATAAAATGAAAGGAAGAAAAAGTTTCAGTAAATATTAAAATGTCTATCATAAAAGTGAAAATTTTTATTTATTAGTTTTTATTGACATGCTTCATGAATTTTACTTTTAATTTAAAGGACGAGATTAGTCACCAATATTTTTTGTCCTGCTTAACTTTTGTCCTAGTAATAAATTTTTTAAGAGGAGTCTTTTTCTTTTAATTTTTTTTTTTTTTTTTAATAAAGTTAAATATAAATATTCAGTCATGCTATTTTAGTTTTAATAAATTCCTCTTGACTTCCCCTTGTTCTTATTTATTTCTTTTTCCGTGATCAGGGCCGTCGCTAGCTGAAAAATCTGGGCGGGTGTTGAGAATTTGCCGGCCCTGGGCTCATCATATAGGGGGGTGAGGGAGATAGCTTCCCCCGAGCTTTGAAATCTAATATTTTTTACAAAGGTGGAAGGTGGACGCAATTTTGATTTTTTCCTATAAAATTAGCATTTAGTATACCCCCCTCCTCCCACACACATGGAAAAATTCAAAATGACACGCCTGAGTGACTACAAACAACTTTTGAGTTTTTGAGCACATGCTTAAAACTTTAAATTAATATGCAAAACTATTTTTAATAACACCATATAAATGTTAAATGTCAAAAAATATTAATAAACAATAAATAATAATAAGTATTTATTAGTTGAAGTCTTACCGTTTGGCAATCTGCTCTGTGCCGGGCATATCCTAAACGATTCATGAGGTACCTCTTTCTTCTTTCCGTGTTTTGGGGTGATTGTCCCTTGAGCATTCATGCTATTAAGTTTTGTGGGAAGCGCAGATAAAGTTCAACTGCCTGAAAATGTTCTGGACATGCGGATCCAATTAATTACCATTAAAAAAAAATTCCCGATAAATATGAGTATTTTTCTTTTTTTCTTCTTTTTCTTTTTTTAAATTGCAAGTTGAAAATCCAGTTTGTTTCTTTGTTTGTTGTCTTTTTTGTTTGTTTGTTTAAACTATTGAAAAGAGACAATTTTTAATCTACTCCTTATTTTTTTAAAAATACATTTCACTAATTTTATTGGTAAAAAAATAATTTAAAATTGTCAGCGCCTGTGTTTCAATGTAGCCCATTTGCTCTTTAAATTTATGGCGTCCGTAATATATTTCTCACATGCCAGCAGTACTAGAGAGTCTAAACGCTGGTCTCACATTGTACTCCTCAAAACATTTTTGATGAATTTCAGTTTACTGAAGGTTCTTTCATTGGTAGCAACTGTTACCGGAGAAGTAAATCCAAGCCGACACGCGCGGTAAGCCAGTGGAAGGACGGACTTGAGCTTCTGTGCTTCAATCATTTACTTCTGATAACGTTTCTACTCCATTTTTATTACACTTATCAGATAAAATTTCCAATTCAGCTTGAAGTCCCAAAGGATCCATGTATGAATTAGAATTGGGGAAAAAATTAATTAATGCTTCTATGTTGGTGGAACTCATTTGGACTCTGGAAAGCGGTGGACTTAATAGGAGGAATAGAGGCTTCATCTCCTCTAAGTTTGCATTCATATTGTCTCTCTCGTCATAGTTAACAAATTGTCTAATAGCATCTTGAACTGCTGTCGAAAATATGTTTTAAAATCGATGCTCGCAGCATTTTCTCTTGTCTCATCATATCGTTTGGGTCGACTACTTGATCTGTCATGCCTTCATAATCTGCTTGGGGATCAACATCTAGATATTTTGCAACCAGTTCATAATTCCAATTAAATTGTCCATTTCCAAGTTGCTGCTTATCTATTCGGTATGGTTTGAAAATTATCAATTCATTTATTTTAATTTATTTAAAATATAAAATTTGGCGGCCCTCTGCATATATTCTTTTTTTTAAATATTGCATCGATCTTGTTAAATTATGTATATGGGCGATTCTCTGTAAACTCGTCATTTTTCACACGAAATCTGTCCGGGCACGGTTTTTTGAAATGTTCGTATAATTATAATACTATTGCTCAGAAAATGAATCTATTACTTTGGTTTGAAAGAGGGCCAATTGAAGTCCGTGTTTTTCTGATAAATCAAGATAGGGGGTAAGTCAACGCCCCCTGTATAGAAAGCCTCTCCACGCGATTGCCAGCCTCCTGCCTGGAGGCTGACTTCGACTTGCGTCGCGTAGAGAATTTGAGCAGTTCAAACTCTGCTTTGATATTTTTAAAAATTTCTGCATTGTTATAATTTTACTCAAGCAAAATAGTTTCAATGTAGAAAGATGAGTTGAATTTATTAAAGTAAAATAATAAAATCGTTTACGAAAGTATTTGCGGCAGAAACTTAAATAAAGATAACATGTTTACTGTTTGGAAATATATCTTTGCGTGTACTTACATAAAAAAATGCTACAGAATAATAATCCCAATAATACAATATGTAATATGTTCTAAAGTCATTCATTCTTCAAAGTACAAAATGCTGTCTACGTTTAGTTTAATAGTAAAAAACAGAGAAAACTACATATTAGTCTTGCAGAGATAGATGCATTAGCTCTGAAATGCAGTTTGAAAATAGAGTTAATACTTAAAATACAGTTGTGATTGCTAATATTAAACTTAAAAAAGAATTAAACAAAGACGAGACATCAAATTATAAAAGACTTTTATTGAAATATGACCTGAATAATACAGAAACTGAACACTCATTTTTTTAATGTATCTAACTTTCTCTTTATACTCTTTGATTCATTTTTCTTCAATGCAAGTAAATCATTAATTTTTTTACAGTAATTTTTTAAAAATATGTTTGAAGATGAACAAATAATCAAATTGAGTATATACTCGGAAGAATGGCCATTCTTACATTTATCAAATGGTAAAAAAATTTCATTTCGAGACAGATTTGTCTTTGTTACATAAGATAAAACATTTCTTTGATTTTTTACATTGCCAAATATGCGTTCATGTTTTTCAGTCAGCAATTTCGATGTAACTACGTAGTTAAACTTTACGATATCAACTGCTTCATCGCAGGGGTATTTTAAACCACCACGATCAATATTTTTGATTAATGAAAGAGCATCAAGATCATTTTCATCAGTATAAAAATCTATAATGTCATTTATAGTTAAGTAATTCATACAATATTCACATTTTAAACGTTTTAAACATTAATGTACACAGTAACCACTTATATAAGTAAGAACTGGAATCAATGGTTTTATACCTTTTAGATCAGTTTCTTCTATTGTTATTTCGATTTTATCAGAAGTATTATCTGAGTAATCCGATGCATTTTCGAATACATCTAAATCATCTAAAGTTGCAATTTCAATTTTACCATACTTATTTGATTTTAAATACAAAGGCATTAAACTGCGAATGCGTAATTTGGTTTCCGTTTCAAATACTTGAGTCATTGATATATTATATTGTGATCCAGCTAAAGTTCTATAAAGGCCAAACCTTGCTTCTAACGCATCTGTTTGGAATTTTCCAGTTAAAATGTAATCTAATTTAAATTCATTTGTGCAATAATTTAAGATTTGTAAAATGGCTTTAGTACTGTGTATTAATGCTGCATGAGTTTCTTTGCTTAAAATGCCTGTATCACAGTTAAATGTTTTCCATTTTTCTAACCATTGAATGAAATTTTTCAAAAATATAAGTTTAGGATCATTCGAAATATTTCTAAGAGGTTCTTTAAAAACATCTCTTTTAGATTGTCCCTTGAATAAAGTATGAACATTTACAATATCCCACCATGTACAAATAATTTTAATGAATTCAGCTGTTGATTCGTAATTAATTAAATCAAATTTAGGCCCTGCGGCAATCAAACCTTCAGCAACATGATTGTTAAAAATTTGGAGTACCAGTTTGACATTTTGTCGTTCCAAATTTGTGGGGCATAATGATTTTGTACTTAAAGTGTGACAATATTTCAATAAACTATTGCATTCAATTTCATGAACCTTTCTTAAAGTGGAAAAAGATGCACATTTTAGTTTTTCAATTTCATCTGGTTCACTGATTGTGGTATCATTAAATAGTGGAAAGTATATGCAAGTACCTGAATTTTTTTGATTCAGCCAATTGTTTCTTATGCATTTTAATAAATGTACTGTATCTATCATATAAAATAACGGTCTACTGGAATCAACAGGATGAGAATAAATAAAATCTAATTTTGGCGGATTTGAAAATAAAGACATAGTTTTTCTGTTAATTGCATTATTATCACTGGAGACACAGAATACAAAAAATCCGATTTTCTCTAGCAAAACAATTATGCTTTTTAGAACAGAATTTAGCAATTCAGCCCTAGCAGTTTTTAGTGGGAGAATATGAGCGACGTCTTTATAGGAAGAAGTTGCGCTTTGTACCATAAAAACATATGCCGTTGTTGCAACATCTTCTTTATTATGAGTTAGTTCCAAAATATTTCCTCCCTTATAATCCAAAAAAGGTTTAATGTGTATTTCATCCATTAAAAGAATGACTTTTTTATCGCTGTCATTGAGAAACGAAAATTTATCTCTTATATATAAAAGCATATTCTCATCCGTTTGTTCCATATTAGGATTGAAATTAAAATTTCCACTAAGTCTTTTTATAGTAGATGGGTGAGGGAGTATCATGAAAGAACTGTTATAGATGAAACGATAAGCATGGGGGGATATTGAATGAATTAATGAGCTAAAAATTAAAAAATCTGTTTCATATCTTCTTTGGCTTTTGTGCAAGTTAAATAAATTAATTTGGGTTTTTATAAATAACAAATTCTGTGTTTCTTCGGAACTAGTAAGTAACAGTTCATTCAATGCACTTTGAATTAAAGTTATTAAATTAAATATCCTATTACAATTATTTTCATCTTGAAAGAAGTCGAGATTTTCCATTATTTCACAAATTTCATGAACATTTTTTGGCACAAATGGAAAAACAAATTTCCCAAGTTTTGGAATATTTACATTTTCATTATAGCATGCAATATGCAAATCTTTTTCAATTACAACCGAAGATTTAATTGTTGGGCAAGGTATTTTTTTAAGTTTGACAAAAACAATACAGTCCTCAGAGGCAATTTGTAACCAATCTTTTGGTAATTTTACATTCTTCAAACGTTCTGAAAGTTCTGCTAGGGAACTAAAACAAAATTTTTTTTCATAGTCACCTTTATCTATTAAACTGGCAGAAATCGCAGCAGATAGATTTTCAAAGTCCTTCTTTTCTCTTTTTGTTGCTGGAGATTCTCGTTTATTCACTGACGAAGAAAGGTAGGCCGGACAACTAGGAAATATTGATGGAACCGTTCCATCTTTCAGCCTCGGATGTGGTAATGTAGCAACAAGGAGTTTTCCATTCTTTTCATCAAACGTCTCTGTAGTTTGTAAAATTTCTCCGTCTTTGAAATGCAAAGCACAAACCTAAAAAAAACAGAACATATACTTAATAACAATACAACATGAATGTACAAATGAATTATTTACAAAATCTAGCTAAAATAAAGCAGTAAAATAAGCTAAATGTTCTCTGGTGAACACATTAGCAAACTAAACGAAACTAATCAACGAAAGCCTAAAAAGTTAATGAAAAAATATATTCACTAATAGGCACTGAAATAAGATAAAATTTTTAACTAGAAATTAATTAATAAAATTCAAGCATTTTTAGATTTTTAAAAAATATTACTTACTACATTGCCAATTTTCACTACAAAAGATTTATCAATGCTTAGCTTAAAAACGTACAGAAATGAAAAATAACGTCACATTTAGTTTAATTAAAAATTGTATCGCATTTATTTTAGAAATCAAAGAATAAGAATTTTTCCAATGCGAAGAAAAAAATAAATGAATGCTCTCTCAATGAAATGAAAACACTGAATGTTTCAAACACATGCTCTTTATCGTTCTTTTGTTTTAAAAATAACATTGCACTGTTTGTGGAAACTTTCTAAATAAAGTATTGGAAAAATTTAAACATAACTTACCCGAGAATTTTTAGTGATGTTCCAATCCTTTCTTGGAATTGCTGCCAGCCATTTCTTTAGCATTTCTTCGTCTTTCGGTAATCTGAACAGACTGACTTTTGGTCCACCATCGTAGTTTCCATTACAGTACGTCACCGAAAATTTATATGGCATTTTTCCTCGAAGAATATGTTCTGTTCAAAACATTGAATTACTGCAATTATATTCAGCTATGAAAATGGCAAAATAGTTATGGCGGTAACGCACGCTGGACAGCCTTACGAAGAACTGACCGGGCGACTTCTCCAGCGAAGATAAGCCTCCAGACCATGAGTCATAGCCTACTGCGGTGAACGTGACTGGGCTTTGTATATAGGGGGCGTTGGGTAAGTCCCCCTCTTAGTATAACTAGGCAGGGGACTGTGCCAGGTGACTGTTTTTGCTCTTTGTTGCGTAGTATCTGCGAAACTATTGGAACATAATTAGTTACGAGACTACCTATAAATTTAGGCACAAATCGTGGACATAATAACTAATATGTTTTATAATTAAATTAATTGACAGTAATAAAATCACTTCTCAGAGAACTGTTTTTGCAACGACCCTGATGCATACTTTCATCACAAATGTGGCTCTCAAACTAAGCAAAGTAGCGTTTCAACACCGTTCTCGGCGATTTCGGCAAATTCACACTGATTATTTTAAATTTCATACCAACAAGAATTTGCAAAAGTTATAGATTTTTCATCTTACAGCTTTGAATTTGTTGCAGGGGACTGTTTGAAAAAATTCCGGACAGAATTTACATGACAATTTTAAGTTTTAGAAATACGTAATTATACGTTATTTCATAACAAAAATATAGCTTCATTATTCTATTTTTAGATATTAATTGCCAAATTTATGTAGTGTTTATAGCTTTTTTGGAATACTATCTTTAACAGTTAGACTATGGGATTGGGACAGCCAGGGGACTGTGTTTTTGGCGCTTAGATAATTTGTAGAAAAAAATATTAAATTATCACTCCAAATACAGTTGGGCCACAAAGTATTAATGCTTTACTTGTATTAAGAGCGATAATTACTTTATTACACTTTATTATTTTTAAACTACTCAGTCCGGACAGCCAATTACCAGTTTACAGAGAATCGCCCATATATATACACTGAAGTGACAAAAGTCATGGGATAGCAATATGCAAATTTTCAGATGGCAGTAGCATCGCATAGAACAGGTATAAATGCGCAGTGCTTTTACAGAGCTTTCATTTCTGTTCAAGTTATTCATGTGAAGAGGTTTTAACGTGATGATGACCGCACGACGTGAATTAACAGACTTTGAACGCGGAATGTTAGTTGGAGCTGGACGCATGGGTCATGCCATTTCGGAAATCGTTAGAGAATTCAACATTCCCAGATCTACTGTGTCAAGAGTGTGCCGAGAGTATGAAATTTCAGGCATAACATCCCACCATGGACAGCGCAGTGGTCGACCGCCTGCACTTAAAGATCGAGACCGGCGACGTCTGCAAAGAGTCGTAAATTCTAACAGACAAGCAACACTGCGTCAAATCACCGTAGAAATCAATGTGGGACGTACAATGGACGTGTCTGCTAGAACTGTGCGGAGAAATTTGGATTTCTTGGGCTATTCCAGCAGAAGACCGACTCGAGTGCCTTTACTGACAGAACGACATCGCTTGCAGCGACTCTCGTGGGCACGTGAGCATATCGGTTGGTCCCTAGATGAATGGAAAACCGTGGCCTGGTCCGATGAGTCACGATTTCAGCTGGTAAGAGCCGATGGTAGGGTTCGAGTGTGGCGCAGACCCCACGAAGCCATGGACCCAAACTGTCAGCAAGGCACTGTTCTAGCTGGTGGTGGCTCCGTAATGGTGTGGGCTGTTTTTTCATGGCATGGACTTGGTCCTCTAGTGCGACTGGACCGAACATTGACTGGAAATGCTTATGTGCAGCTACTTGGAGATCACTTGCAGCCATTCATGGACTTCATGTACCCAAACAACGATGGGATTTTTATGGATGACAATGCGCCATGTCACCGGGCCACAACTGTTCGCAATTGGTTTGAAGAAAATTCTGGACAATTCCAACGAATGATTTGGCCACCTAGATCGCCCGACATGAATCCCATTGAGCATTTATGGGACACCATCGAGAGGTCTGTTCGTGCCCAAAATCCTGCCCCATCAACGCTTTCACAATTATGGACGTCTATCGAGACAGCATGGCTCAATATTCCTGCAGAAGACTTCCAACGACTTGTTGAGTCCATGCCACGTCGAGTTGTTGCACTTCGCCGGACAAAAGGAGGGCCGACACGATATTAAGAGGTATCCCATGACTTTTGTCACTTCAGTGTATATATATATATATATATATATATATATACTGCTCGACATTGAAAATGCAACACCAAGAAGGAGTGGTCAGAAATTCATGCAAATTTTACCGTAGACGCACGTCACTGAGTTATGCAAATGATATGAAATGCGCAGCTCTCCGACGCACGTGAAGTAAGATATAAGAGAATAAAGTTGAAAAGTGGGCTATGTTCATGTTGGTTTTTCTGTTAGACTAATTATCGGAGAAATTTGGTTTTTGTCTCGAAGGATACGTGTGATAGGTGGAAATGCCACGCCGTCCTCAACGAAGACACTTCCAGCATATAGACGACTTTACAAGGGGTATGGTGATCGGACTGAGATGGGGAGGTTGGTCCATACGTGAAATTGCAGCTGATACCCACATGGATGCAAGCACTGTGCATCGGCTGTGTCGGAGATGGTTGGAAAGAGGAAATGTAGCCACATTGAGGGGTACAGGTGCAGCCAGAGTGACGTCAGACCGCTTGGATCGACGGATTCACCGACAAGCTGTGGCGGACCCGCAAGTCACTTGTACATCGATTCTGCAGCATGTGCAAGGTACCCTGGATGTTCCTGTGTCGACCAGAACCATTTCCCGTCGACTGGTTGCACGTGGCCTGCAATCACGGCGCCCGCTAAGAAGACTGCCATTGACCTCGCAGCACAGACTCCAACGTTTGGAATGGTGCCAGACCAGAGCGACGTGGATGGCAGAATGGCAAACCGTAGTGCTCTCAGATGAATCCCGCTTCTGTTTGTCCAGCGATAGTCATCGCATACGTGTGTGGCGTCGACGTGGAGAAAGATCGAATCCGGCAGTAACTGTGGAACGCCCCACAGCGCGACAACGTGGCATAATGGTTTGGGGTGCTATTGCATACAATTCCGTATCACCTCTAGTTCGTATTCGGGGCACTATGACGGTCCAACGATATGTAGATAATGTACTGCGGCCGGTGGCAATCCCCTACCTTCAAATTCTGCCAAATGCAATTTTTCAACAGGATAACGCCCGGCCTCACAGTGCTCGAATCAGCCAACATGCTCTACGAAGTGTACAGATGCTTTCCTGGCCACCATACTCTCCTGACTTGTCACCAATCGAACATGTGTGGGACGTGATTGGACGCCGTTTGCAGAACCTGTGACTGCCTCGTTCAGAGGACGAACTGTGGCAAATGGTTGAAAGGGAATGGAGTGCCATCCCTCAGGACACCATCCGCAGGCTTATTGACTCCATGCCTAGAGGTGTTTCTTCGTGCATCGCTGTCCGCGGTAGTCCTACTTCTTACTAAGCCGACGCCGTCCTCGCTCTAAATTTTGCTTATTTATTTTGAAATAAATATCACTTATTGTTCCATGCTGTCTCTGTCTTCTTACCAAATTTCATCAATTTCTGACCACTCCTTCTTGGTGTTGCATTTTCAATGTCGAACAGTGTATATATATATATATATATATATCGCTTAAACGAATTATGGCTATCAAAACAATATTTTGCATTAAAATTAAATATCTTCCTAAATTTTGCCGAGAGAATAAAATTGGTATTTAATAATGAAAAACAATTCTAATAATTAAAAGCTGTGTGTTCACCTTCCTTTGCTACTTGGATTAAAGACTTTTCGAGTCAAGTCATACAGCATGTGGCCAGAATACTCATTAATGTTTTACAATGGTGCTTATTTCTTAAGTATGTTTTTACTTTTTTTAGAGTAGAAAAGCACCTTTCGGCTTCACAAGTTGACACTGGTAGAGAAGCCAAAACAGTCAACTAATATCTCACAGTTGGGTTAAAATTCTTGTTGCAATGGTCTAACACATAGACTTTCTGTTGGTAAAAGAGATTTATCTACAGATGCCCATTTTTTGTACCAAAGAACATATTCGGCTTGCATGGCCGTCTCTGACACCCGGTCTTCATAAAAAAGCTTTAAGCCCTTCAACGCTTCTTTATCGGTCGCATTGCATTTTTTCTGAAGAAGTATTTCGATAGCAGTTAGAAATTCTCTGTTATCACTGAATCTTTTTTCCAAACTGATAATTAGCCGATTGATCACTGTGAAAAATATTGCTCTTCAGTAGTATTCTTCAGGAGAATCGTGCGGATAATTGTCTCTTTTGGTTTGGTTTTTTGCCTGCCGTGGGACACTTATTGTGCTCTGAAATAGCTCCTGACAGACATATTTCGCTTTTTTGAAGACATTTGAAAACTCCTTTTCACCTTTTTCTGTGCCTTTTAACTCCTGTAATGTTTTGATAATGTTATCGCGAAAGGCAACAGCGGAAGAAAGTTCATGTTGGGGGATTTGAAGATATTGAGACAAAGGAAGTGTGAAACCAAACACATATTCACAAACATAGAGTGATATGATAAACGATCCTTTTTCCATTGCAGCCAACATCGTAGTTGCAATACTTTTTTCTAGGCTTTCAATAATCGCTTAAAAAAGTTCCGTGAAAACATTAACCCATTAATGCCTAGAGTGTCTCTTTTTAGGGACGGTCCAAAAAAGGGTCTGAATTTCCCCAAAATGAACATTTCAACCAAATAATAGTGTTCAATTAGTACCTTGGTATTCTTTCAATTCGTTATTAACAGATTACAGCACATAACCATTGTAAAGTGCGTTCTGTAGCAATTTTAATATGATCTTTATCGAAAATGACATCGTTCACAATCTCAAGGAAAAAAGCTAAATTTTCAAAGTTATTCCCAGCTTCCCAGTTTATGTTAATTGCTGATTTTATTTCTTCTTATAAAATGTCTATTTAAATATTATATCGTAGGCAGGAAAAAAAATCAGTAAAAAAAGTATGTACCCTCTGGGATCCATCGTAACGTTTAAGGGACGATTTTTCTTTCCTTAAAAAAAAAATTATTTTTACATAATATTTTTTTATTATTTTTCCTGTCCATTAAACACTTTGTAACCAGTATACAAAATATCTTTGGAAAAAAAAAGTCTGGCAGCAATGGGTTAAGAAAAAACTGTCGGTCCACAAATCTTGTGTCGCACATTGCTACTAACCTAGACTTTTTTGATTCAGGATATATTCTAGATGGAAGTCGCGTTCTTTACTTAACAGTTTTCTTAGTAATTTACATAACACTATAATGAAAACTAATACAAATATGAAGAAATTTACTTAGTACTGAAGGCTAAACTAAATTACTTAATGGTACTAAAAGAAAAGTTTAAACATTTTTTAGTCTAAAAAAAAAAATTGTTGAAAAAACTATAAACACGCTTTTAGAGTTAACCTAAAAGTAAAAAAGAATTCTTAACATAAAAACAAAATTTGTTGACGAAAAAATGAATGTAACTTTTTTAAAAGCGTTGGGTGGTTTGTATGACACTTTATTTTAGCTCGGACATTTTTAAACATTTCGGAAAACTAGTGAAAAATTATGACTATTGATGTCGAGCACTCAACGTTTTTGGAACATATAATTACATTCATTTCATTTTCTCGTCAGTAATTTTATTCTTATGTTAAGAATTTTATTTTACTTTCTAAAACTATATGTATTTTTTATTACTAATTATGTATCACTGACACTAGAAACTGCGTGATTATATTAAAATAATTTTCATAAAAATAAATAAATCTAAACATGAAAGTTATTTATTTAATTTATAAACATTATTTTAATTAATAATAGTATACAGTAAAAGGTGTAAATATGCAGTCAATGGTATCAGTATCGTATATTTTTTAGAGTGCACTTTTTAGCCTTTCCCATCGATTTTCGAAGGTACCTTTAAATTTATGTTCTATAAAACAATAGCATAGAATACATTTTATAAAAGTAGAATGTAAGAAAATAAATACATTTGTTTTTAATAATTTTGAGTTTATATTACAATCATCTATTAGTAACGACATATGGCAAAAAAAAAAAAGCCATATGAAGTTTTGAACAAGTACATAAATATACGTGTTATGTTGCAGGAAGTTTATGATTTCAGTGAGTTTATAATCCAGCATGATATGTTTAGGCGTGTGTCAATGAAATTTCTCTTATGTGATGTGCATACACGATTGTAACTCAAAAAGATTTTCATCATGTTAATAAATAAATGCACTTACAATAATAAGTTTTCACGAAATATAATCATTTTTGCTAAGTGATAGAGGTACTATATTTAGTATGATATACAACCAAGTGGTACGTGAACTAAAAAAAAGTAGGGAAACGCTTGTGCACATGATATATAATTTCTGTAAACTAGTTTATCACTTTTAAATAATAAAATAAAACGTACCTGAACGACTTCTGTGTCTTCTTGAATTTTTCTTCTCTTTGTCCGCGTTATAAATTTATCCATTTTTTTTACACGTTCTAAAAGAAAGATTTTACGAAAACGAAAATTATGTACACTGATAAAAAACTAACAAGAAAAGCGATTGGTCGTGCCCACGTGGTTGCGCGTAAACTTAGTTTTCCGATTTAGTGCTGACAGGCTTGCCAACTCCATAAATGTTCCCCCCCCCCCCCAAAAAAAAATCCATAAACCCCCTATGCGATTGGATAGTTTTGCATGACGTCATGGCAAGTGCAGCCCCGACCCCTTGTCAGCCTAGTCAGAAACTTAGGGCCTTAAAGGGGCCCTCACAGTATAATTTTTGTGAGGTTTTTTTGATTGGGGAAGGGGGGGGCGATCTTACTAGGGGCACCCGCGGCCCTATGATAACATGAACGTGATGAAATCATGTGAGCAGTTTTTCTCTTTTCTTTCCAAGCAGCAAATTTTCTTATGTCCTTTACTTCCCGAACACACAAGCTAAATCCACGTGCGAATGCTCCCCCCTCTTGGACATTGAAACCGCAACAAACAATTGGTGACAGGTAGTTCCACTACCTCATCTTTGACAAGAGAGCAGCTCCAAGGGGCGTCGAAACTTGCCATTTAGCAATTTCATGCTTCCCGATTTGGAGGACAAGTGAAAGTCATGGGTGGCTACAACGAAAAGGAATGTTTCTACTATTTTGGCTCTAAAAGGGAAGGATAGGGTGAAAATGACGACATACGTGGCACATAAATAGCAAGTAAATTTCGCTGTCTTATAGAACGTTTAAAAAAAAAAAAAAAAAAATAAATAAATAAATAAAAAACAGCAAGTGAACTTCGCTGCTTAATAACACGTTAAAAATAAATCTTAAATCCGGGAAGGGGTGGTACGGACCCACTGGACCTACCCCCTTGGCTACGTCCTTGTATTATTTTGTAAGAGTGCTTTTTATGCTATTTTCTGAGGAGGTTAATTTACTATACAAATGAGCGTGATCTTTATATTTAAATATTGCTTTAAGTATATGGGTCATTTTCAAAATTTGCTTACATTTGCTGTCCGGAGGTTAAAAAGACGATTTGGAAGCACAACTTATATTTAAAATTCAATGCGAACAATTATTTTCTGCAAGAAATACCCCCAAAAAAATTCTATCACCAAACAAATTATTGAAATTTATTTATTTATTTTTATATAAGTCTTTAAAAATGAAAATCAAGGCAAAAACGCTTGTCCATTTCCAATTTTCGCAAGCTCAACTAATTTTTTCCTATACTTAATGGTCAAAAAAAGTAAATGCGACATATTATTTTTATATATTGATTGACTATTAGTATATGGAATTCATGATAAATATTGACAGTAGTAATTTTATTTCAAAAAGAAATGTATGAATATATTTTGTCCGGAAGTTTTTGTCAAGTCCTTTACCCTAAGATTATTTGAGCTAAAAAAGGTATTTATTGCAGTCAAAAGATGGTAACAAGTAAGTTCAAAGAATTTTGTTCGTCAAGCGTTGGCAACGTTAGAGGGTCCGTTTTTGTATTTCATGTGGTCGCGCGAAAACAAATGATCTTCATCGTTCGCTCAGTGAAAGTGTTGGCAGTTTTTTTTTTCCAATTTATTTAAAATTTGTTGCTAGTTATTTGTTTTTCTTACGTCATTATATTTTCGAAATATGCCAAGGCGTCTGACTCGCTTTCGCGAGGATTTGTTGGATTTGAAAGACAACGTTGGAGCAATAGTTAACGAATGGTGCATCAAGGGAAAAGATGACTATTCTGCGTACTGTTCTTTGTGCTGAGTTACCGTGCAAATCGGAAACAGTGGAAAAGCTCAATTACTGCAGTACTCCAGCTCCTCAAATCACAAAAAGCTATATCTTGCTAAGCAGGACACGTCCCAAGCAAGTTTTGTGTTTGCTGAGGGCAAAGGTATGAGCTTAAGTTGTGGAGCATCTACAGCCACTAAAGTACCATGGACTCTCAATCCAGATGATTTAGTCTCCAAATCGGAGATAATTTGGATAATTCATGCAGCATTAAATAATTACTCTTTTGTGTCGAACAATGTTGTTAAAAATGTGTTTTCTGCTATTTTTCCTGATTCAAAAATATGCTCTGGGATGTCTTTATCCTCAACTAAAGTTTCATATTCGATATCCCATGGACTTGCCCCATATTTTTTTAAAGCTCATTACCAATGAATTCATAAAAGAAAATCCGTACTACGCCATCATGTTTGATGAAAAACCTTTCATCGGATGATTCTTCATCCTTAAGCTCACACTTCTTGCATTGAAAAAGGGGTTCCTTGTAGCCTCGAAACACGTGTCTGCGGTATACCTGTATATTTCTGCTTCTTTAACGTTGGATTAAAACTTTACACCGACATTAGTTAAACAGTTTCACTCATAGTCCAGTCAAATTAGGTCATGAACCGGACATTCAAAAAATACAATTGCCATCTATGCCAAGTTGTTCAGTATGACAAGGAGATAACGTATAAAAAAGTCCCACGAATTTGAGCTTAGGGTTTGGGAGTTATAGGGGCGGGGGGCGAAGAAGAGGCTTAAAATGCTGATTATTGCTTTATGTCAGCTCTATCTCAATGACTTCCTTTGCACGGAAATGTAAGGGCCCTGCTCCACATTGACGTAAAGCAGAAAAATAAAGCAGAAGCGTAAAATGGAGCAAATAGTGTTCCTATGGAAAGTACTTGGATGTTCGGTTTCTGCCTTCAGTTTCGGTCGCGTTTTACGCTGATGTGGAGCAGGGCCCTTATTGTATATAAAATTAAAGATGGTACATATTACTTTTGTTTCAAGTAACATTTTTAAGTAGGTTCGTCATTTAAAATTAGCGGGGTGGGGGGGGGGCACCCCCCAAAAATTTTTTTTAGCTTTCCACTTTAAAAATGCAAAAGTATATGCGCAGGTATTTTAATGTTTTGTATGCCATATTTATTATATGGCATAGTACAGTAATGCGATCTTTGTGCACTCTAATGCACCTATTTTATTCATAAAAAGATTTTTAAATAATAAATTTCAGTTAAGTGTTGAGTTCTAATTAAAATTATGAATGACCGAATTCTAAACCTTTGCCTAAATTCACTTCATCCAGAGTTTTCAAATGATTTTCTCTTTGGTCTGGGATGAACCTTGCCCTCCTTTCAACAATTTCAAGGTCTTGGAGATCCTGTAAATCTTCTAGATCATCAGCAGAAATATAATCATAGCTGTTCGCCATTATATCCGCCATGATGTGTACAAGAGAAATAAGAACTAAGTTCTTAAGAGCCGTTTTTTTTAAGAATCAGGCAGTCAAAAAACTTGACATTTTTTATTTTGGTGAAAATTTCAGAATATGGTTTTTGTTTAAAATTATTAAACACGTGTTTTTTTTATTTTTTCAAAAAAAAATTTTTTCTTTCCGTTTTGGGAGGTCAAAGTTGGACTTTGCTCTTTTTTTCAATAAAAACATGCCAACTTAGATGAACCAATACTTTTTGCTATAGGAGTGAACCGTGAAACTGACAATTATTTTGTGTTCTACGAT
Organism: Uloborus plumipes; assembly: GCA_038373865.1. Lineage (NCBI taxonomy): Eukaryota > Metazoa > Arthropoda > Arachnida > Araneae > Uloboridae > Uloborus > Uloborus plumipes. The sequence continues at coordinate 691 of JAXGGA010014993.1, read as the reverse complement.
ACCCCCACTCACTGTAAGTACATAAATATTTGTGGACGACTCTTGACACAAAGGTCAGAGGTCACTCAAAGTTGTACGAAAAATAGTTTTTTAATGCAACTTTGACCGACCAAATGCTGTAACAAAAAAAAAAAAAAAAAACCTTCGCCTAGACAAATAAAAAAATATGGTTTTTGACGTATACTGAGTATTTTCGACAATTCATTTTCAATTTGGTTTCAACTGTATAACCATCTTTAGATGCCATTTCAGCTAGTTAGGAAGTTTGGATATAATAATGCTAAAAATAATAGCAATACCTATTTTAAAACAGGTAATTGATCTTTTTTCTTAACGCCGAAAAACACTCATTTTTCAAAGTTTAGAGCCGAATTATGCAAAAACTGAAAGAGTAGCCATAGGTTTGTTAACGGATTGTGTTTCGGGGACAAGAAAGGCTTCTACTCTAACCAGTTTTGTATCTGGTCACTCATGGTGCAAGGAGATAATGAGCCTCAAAGTCACGTGATTTTGCGATTTCTGCAACTTCAGAGTCAAATATTTCGATGTGCAAAATATCAACCACACATGTCTTTATGTTTTTGGATACTACTCTTTGGTGGGTATTTACTGATATATACACTACCGTGGTGCACCGTTTCCACAAGAAGATTTGGTCGGTCAAAGTTGCATTAAAAAACTATTTTTCGTA
>JAXGGA010014992.1:0-30462 GCA_038373865.1 Uloborus plumipes | reverse complement strand
AATTCATAGATGCTTCATATCCATTATATTCATGATAATTTTAAGCCTTTTTGTTGCAATTCACTCATTGTTCTATTTTCATGTCAGTCAGCAATAAAATGCAAAATGGTTTCAACGAAACTTAATGTACAGCAAAAGCACTTTTTTGTAAAGAAACACCTTGGAGTTCGGTTCTGTAGAACCAAATTTAACACTATTGGAGATTGAGTTTAATTCCTTAATCATAAAAGAAAGAAGTGTAAAGTATTGTGTCTTTTAATGGGAATGATTATCTTTAAAGTGAATTTAATAATAGCGATGAAAGAATGATTCATGTTAGAATTTTGATAATATTCACTACCCTCAAAATTCTTACATGTTGTCAGATAATGAAATTTCAGTTCGCAAAAATGTGAGCCATTTCCAAAGTTCAGGAGTTTATAAAAATTTTGACAATGTGTTAGAATTGATATCAGAAGATTGAAGTCCCCATGATGAAGATTTGAAGCCACGTGGGTTTAAAAACTCTTAGGTTAAGGAAACTGAACAAAGAAGTGGTGGGTCAGGGCATGAAGTTTTATTATTATTAGAAAGATATTCCAAAACATTTAAGATCTATTCACAATGTTGGAAAATATTGTGAAAGAAATCATACATTTTTTGAATAACATATTTTTAGTTTCCATGGCAGTAATAGTTATGAATGTGAAGTAAAATAAACTGAAACATGAATATGAAATTCAATTTCACGAGATTGTAAAATAATTTTGAAATAGCGATCAAAAGAAATTTTAACTTCATTTTTTTGCTTGAGAGAATTTAAGCGCATGTTGAATTTATGCTCTGATATTTTAAAAATATTTGATTTGGGTAGAAATTAATTTAGTTATATTTATTAGTGACTTAAAATTTATAGTAAAATTTTGTTCGTATTTTTATTGGCTTTATTTTCTATGTCTCAGAATTGTTTAGGCATCATCTATACTGTGTACATAGATAACATTGCTGTACAGATGGAGACGCTGATTGGAAATATATTAGGATCTGTTCAAGTGCCCCTTCCAGGTGTGTTGTAGTTCAATTTTGGTTCATAAAATGAAAAATAGTTACTTACGCATGAAGGAACTCTTTTCCTTTGAATGTTTCAATAGAATTTGTAGATAATATTCAAATGTGTTCCTTTCTGTATCTTTTTCTGTAAACCATTATAGTTTAATTTCTCTTGATATTACAGTACATCACAAAAGTTTAAGCACTATGCAAATTTTTGAATAAAAAGAAATCTTTTCAGCAGAATGCTTTCATATTTATACTGTAAGTGGCTACTATGATCCTAATTAAGTGTTTGAAGTTTTGAAAAATATAACCATAACGAAAATAAGAAAATACAAAAGATATTTTTTTGGCTGTCGCAAAACTTTATGCACAGATCAGATTATATGCAAATATCTCTTGAAACGTGATGCGTGAAGAACCAGTGTTGTTCTTTTGAACGAGTTATATAGTGTAGCAATGGCTTAAAGTGTTATCAAGATTCCGAAGTCACTACAGTTCTTGTTTGAAGAAGTTGTGAAACTCTGGAAGCTGAAAGCAGAAGGTAACTCTGTTATGCAAATTTCAGTGATTTTAAATCGATCTAAACGTGGTATTTATAATGTTCTGAAATGTGGAAATCAATTTAAACCTGCGTTTTGCTCAGGAAGACCGAGAAAAACTACCTCTCGTGAGGATAGAAGAATTAAAAAACTGGCCTTAACTGAAAATTTGTCACTTAATCAAATAAAAACTAGACTAGTAACAAAATTATCACGTGATACCATAGGCAGACGAATAAAAGAATCAGAATTCATCAAAAAACAAAAGTTAGCTCGCAAACCTTTTCTGAAAAAGTGTCACAAACAAGCAGGACTGCAGTGAGCAAAGCATCATATGCATTATAGTGACGAATGGATTACTGTTGTGTTCTCTGATGAAAAAAAATGGCATTTAGATGGTTTAGATGGGTTCTCATACTACTGGCATGACTTGAGGAAAGATCCGAAGTGCATATTCAGTAGACAACATGGTGGTGACTCAGTCATGGTATGTAGCGCTTTTTGCTTCAATGGACAAACTTCTCTTAGCTTTCTACAGGGTAGACAAAATTCAGAAAGGTATGAGAAAGCATTTGTTACCATTTGGTGAAGTCCTAGGTGGTCCTGATTGGATTTTTCAGCTAGACAACGCTTCAATACACAATTCCTGTAGTAAGAAAGAATGGCTTGCTTCTCAAAATATTAGTGTAATGAACTGGCCAGCACTCAACCCGGATCTAAATCCCATAGAAAACATCTGGGGAATTCTCGCACGTGACGTATACCAGAATGGCAGTATTGCTTTGTTCAAGAGCTTAAATCTGCAATTGAGGAAGCCTGGTACAGACTAACTCTCGAAACCTTCCATAATCTAATGCTATCGATGAAAAATCGCATATTCGAACTCATCAGATGCAACGGTAACACCATAGACTACTAAAAGACTTTTATGCTTTCTAAAATATATATATTCCGTTTTTGTGCTTAAACTTTTGCGACAGCAAAATTTTGATTTATCATGTAATCGTATTTTAATTTCTATGAATTGTTTACAAACCCAAAACACGGATTTGTAAGCTATTTGTTTAATTACAGTAAAAATTTCAAAGCTTTTTGGTGTATACTTTTCGTCTTATCAAAAGATTTCGGTTGTGCTTAAACTTTTGCGACGCACTGTACCTATCAATTGAATGTTATGGAAGTGCAAATAAACGTGTGACAGTAAACAAGGGACTAATCGCAATTGTTTGCATTTTTATAGGTGGACCACAAGTTAGATTTTCGATAGGAGCTGGAGATAGGCAAGCTCTTCAGCCACCTTTAAGTGCTACTCTTCCTGTTACTGGCACTACTGTATTTCAATTATTTGAAGAACTAGGTAATTTTTTTTTTACCTTACTTCAGTGAAACAATTGAATCCACAGTTGATGATTACATTAATTCGAATTTCTCTGTCAGTTGTTAGTTGTAATTTTCATCCAAATAGCGTGAAAATTTCCTTATGCCTCAAAACATGTTTTTCTTCATTTTCTGAATTAAACTACTTATTACTGTTATTTGTTTTGGGAAGTCTTCTTACATTATCATCTTAAAATTGAGAGGAAAAAAAAAAATGTGATAAAGGGTGTTTTCAAACTCTTTGGGTGATCAAAGTAAAAATTTTGTTTACAAGTATGAAAATATTTTTATTTCTTTCTATTATTTGTATTTATAGTAATTATAGTCCTAAATTCAGCGTAGCTCATAAATTAAGTAGCACAATTAACATAAAAGAAAACAAAACATTGTAAATAGGCACAAATTGTAGGAATTTTTCTCTCTATGTATATAGAAAGCAGTGAAAAGCAAAGGGACGTAAATGAACTACTTTAAGTTTTGAGTTAAAACACGTGTAAAGATCAGACCTTAGGTAGGCTTTCATTGATTTTTTTCTTTCTAAATCATGTTATATCTTAGCATCTGCCAGTACTACTAGGTTCATCTTTTGTCCCAAAACAAAAGAGAGGTTCTCCAACTGTTTGCACTAAATATCTCCAAATGTTCAATTTTAGCACTTATATCCCTTTGCTTCTCACTGCCTTATATTTGCATGTATTTACTAATATAATGGTTTATACTTTCAGGTATACACAATGTAGTAATGCTGTTTTGTGCAGCAATGACAGAGCATAAAATACTTTTCCATTCCAGTAGCTATTCTCGCCTTACAGATGCTTGCCATGCTGTCACTGCCTTGATGTATCCCTTCAAATATAGGTAACGTTTCTTTTTTGTCTCTCTTCTGTTATTACATATTTATGTAATTGTTATACACATATCCCACAGCCAGAATAAAAGGGGCACTTTTTTTTTTAGTCTATGACAATTTAATTCTAAGCTAATTTAAAAAATGCCCCATTCATCTTGGATATGCGTTATGTCCAAATCTCTCTAATTACAAAGGATGCATTCATATTATAGTGTGTTTATCCAGGTGTGTATCAAAGGGGGAGCTTGTAGGTTAGCCTCTCCAAGAACCTTTGATTTCAAGCCATATTGTCAATACTATCATAGCTGTATGTATACATGTAAGGACTGTTATTAAACACCCCCTCCCAGTAGAAAATTCTGGTGCTTGTTATTACCTCATCCCAAAGATAAAATTCCAGCTGCGTTAGTGTGTGTATGTTTTTTTTTTTTTTTTTGCACCATTCCTCGGAAAAAGAGACATTTAATCTCGCGCCCGGCTATTCATATTGTTGCTTTAAAGCTATTGTAGGATACCTTATTGTTTTGCTTAAGCTTAGATTTCGTATTGTTTCTTTGTGGCTATCATATATTTCATTAAGAACAACAATTGAAAACGGTGATGAATAAAATGTTGTTGCTTATGAAGTCACAGATGTATTTGTGATTTCCGACACAAAATGTTTTGTTCAATATTTTAAAAAATTATTTATTACTTTAATGAAATATGTGAGCTGTTACATGTGGGGCAAAATGACGGCTTTTTCATTGAATGTTTCTTTTATTAAAAAAAACGTTATACTCTTTTTAAATAGTCTATTTCATTTAAGATTTACTGTAATAAAGGCATACACTTATACTGTTAAAAAGTTTAGAATAATTAGTTTGTACTGTATGGTTTCATTCAGGCATATTGAAAATATTCCCAAGTGTAAATTGTATCCAAGCATTAAACATATTTTCATTTTATGATTACTGTGTTTCAAAATTAATTCTAACTCAATATTTTATGATAAATGCATTTAAAAATGGCAAAATTTATTCATATATATTAATATTTCAGTCATGTATATATACCTTTGTTGCCGTCAGCTTTAATAGAAGTATTGAGCACACCGACTCCTTTCATTATGGGTGTTCATTCTTCATTAAAAGGTGAAGTTTTAGATTTGGTAAGTAAAGAGTTTGAGATTTCCTCACTTTGACATTCAATTTTTGTTCGTTTCAACTATATATTATTTCATGTTTAAATGCATTTTATTTCCCAGAAACTTTAAAAAATTACACTGTGAACTGTTTTCATTTTTTACTGATTTGTATTCAGTATTGTTTTCAAACTTACATATGTTTCTCCCAAACCACATGAAAAGTTCCCGAAATTTTACGTTATGTTGTATAGGCATAACAATTAATTTTGCATTGCCGTAAGAATAGAAAATTTTGTAATATGCAAGTCCCATTTTTCTAAAATTTTTTGTACATGCTTTGAACTATTTTCAGGTAAGAATAATGCCAGGGACCGCGCTAAGCATTCGCCACCTCGCTAAATGCGATAAAATCGAAAATTCGGCGAAAGAAATTCTAATGTGGCTAAAGTGTTGAAGAACGAAAATTCTCGGAAATCTTCACTGGGGGAGAAAAATTATATGCATTGTAGTACGGAAGAAAAATAATTTCAATTTTTTGACTAAAACTTTTGAAATTTGGCTAAGACTTTTAAAGTTTGGCTGATTTACTGGCTAACAACTTAAAACTGTTAGTGCGGTCCCTGAAAGCGCATGTAATTTTCAAAATAATGCATATTTATCTTTTCTCTTTATATTGCTGCATATATGTTCAGAAGCAAAATATAGAAATTGCATAGCCTAGTGTATGATTTTTTTTTTTTTTGCAGTTAGATGTGCTTGTTATTGATCTGGATGGTGGATCCCTTGTAGTTCCTGATTGCATTAACGTTTCAAAGCTTCCTGAACCTTTGAGTTCTCAATTATATTCTCATTTATGTGGGGTAAGCACACATTTTGTTTAGTGAAATTATTAATTCTCTGCTGATGTACTTTGATCTTTCTATCCAAAACGACTTTTAGACAAGTATCCAAGGATTTAAAAGAAAGTTGGATCTGTTCACAAGCTTTTCATATAATTAGAAGCTTTATGAAAAGAGTGTTTACTGTATCAAGGTTTAAAAATGGATTTTGCATTACATGGTAAACAGGAAAAACAAAAATGTACAAAAAACATGTTTTTTTCTTCATCGTGATTTTAAAGCCTGCTCTTTCCGCATGTCTCAATACAATTAAATACATTAAGTCAATTAACAAATCATATGCCAATTCATTTTTCGGTATTTTTATTACATTTTCGTTTTTCCTGTTTTGCTTGCCAGGAGCTGTTTCAAAAACATGTATTGTAAAGCACACATTTTTTGTAAAATAATTTTCAATGTTATAATCTATCAATAACTTTATTATCAGGTTTTACGCCCCGAGCTAAGAACTGCCGATGATGCATTTCCCCCTTCACAAGCCAAACCTTCCCAACCACATATGCTTGTAAGTCATAGATTCCAGAATATTTATTTATATTTTAATTTCTTCTGTGACAGATAACTACAAAATTGTTAGCATTATACCAGCACGGTTGTCTAAAATATTTCTTTTGGCACCAAATTTTTTAATAAAGTTATTCATGAAACATTTGAACGCTTTCAAACCATGTGGGGACGCACCTAAGTCTGTATGATACAGTATATTACAATTACTAAGTTAGTGATTTATTTATGTTTATCTCACCATAATGTCTTAGTGGAATACATTTTATTATATTTCTTTTTTGGATATGTTTGGTTTGATAATTATTTTGTATTTCCTAAAAAATTTATTCATATTGTTTATATTTTAGGATAAAGAAATTCGAGCTATTTTTCTTCGTGCATTTGCCCAGTTACTTCAAGGTTATCGTTCATGTCTTACAATCATTCGCATTCATCCTAAACCTTTTATTGCATTTCATAAGGTATTTGATTGTTTTATAGTTTTTAAATTTGAAAAAGACTTTAAATTTTTGTCTTGAATGATAAAAAGCTGTGCAAAAAATGTTTACAATACAAGCATTCGAATTGTAAAAGATGTACTCTCAGAGCATACATTGCAGTTTGATTTTTGACAAAAGCTAATCGTTTTCTTTTCAATTGCCAAATGAACACACGTCCAGTGGTCTGGAATAAAGTAAATTATGACTTGTCAATGACTTGTTTCCCATGCAGTTGTGTCCAGTTTAGGTGTTCTTTGCACCACTGTAGTCTCTTTGCAGTATTTTGCCCCGAAACTAACACTTTTGGAAAAGCTACTCTGCCATGAATATAGCAGCATGCAACTCCCGTTAAATATTTTCTCTTGATTTGGGCTCTGAAGGTAGTTATTAATCTCAGATGTTATCTGTGGTAGTATACTCTTTGCATTTTTCGATGACAATCCTCTTCAGCACTCGTCTATCACAATCCTTCAACTTCGACCACTGTTGTCCGAGTTTGTGCGCTCCATCTAAACTCCTGCTTTCTAACTAGAGAAAATAAGGGCTTAAAACAGATGGAAAAGGCAACAAACTTAAACTTAGTAGTGTAGCCGTAATATCTTTTCTATTTTGTGTTATTATGCTGACTGCTGAATCAAAAGAACATGTCCTTCTTTTAAGGAATTGGTTGTCAAGTTCAACCCTATTTGTGTATGTAAGATTATTTTAGGTGGATATGTTGTTGCTTTGAGTTAAAAAATATACAATGGTGCTTGGTGCATTTTCAAACTTTTGATGAAAGTAATTTTTGTGGGCAGCAACCTTATGCTATACTTTACATATCACATTGTTGCGTAGTTTCAAATAAGAAATTTGTTTTTATTTTGTGAAATGCCTCTGTTAAGTGTCTATATTACTTTTACAGGCAGCATTTCTAGGACAACAAACATTTTCTGATTGTGACTTTCTGATTAAAGTTCTAGACTGCATGTTCTTTAACACATTTGTTTCTGAAAGAGGTCCTCCCTATCGAGTCTGTGATATTTTTGATGAGGTTTGTATATTTAAATGTCACATTTAAAAGTGAAAGAAAAGACGATTTAAAACATGACATATTTTTAACATCTGGTTATTTGAATTTAGATATATGCAACTATGCAAGATGCATTAAAGGCTGAAGTTAAGAATTCTTCATCAGTTCTACAACATATCCAAGAGTTAGCTCAACAACTTTATCTGAATGTAAGAATTTTAATGTGTCAAATTTATTTTGCTTTTTATTTGATACAAAACTGTGTGTATGTATTTGTTTGTCTAATTAGTTGAAATTTATTCTTAACAATTCAATAGTTTGTATGCTGATTGTATATCTGTTATCTCTGTAGTTTTAACATATACATTTGTATGCATAATTTAGTTTCATGCGTGTGTGTTATTTTTTGTTTTATTTATTTATTAATTTTAAAAAAAATCAAAATTAGATACACTTTGAAATTTTTTTAATATTTTTAAAATGTGCTCTTTCCCTCTCCTTTTAAACTGTATTATCTCATACATTCATATAAGCATCAAATCCTTCAGTACAATATAACGATATGAAATAAAAGTAGTAGTGAATTAGTCTGACAGCCATGTTGATTTATAATAGTATGCTTTTATGACAGATTCTGAAAATATAATATGATCATTTGTCTTTTGAAGGAAAACCCCAACCCTCAACCATATGTACAGAAAATTCCAAAACCTACTGAAGGAGCTTTTACTCGAATTCATCAACCTACTTTCTCGATCATCTGTTCAAAATTGGTCCAAAACATCATTGATGAGGGAATGTCAAAACAGTCACTCAGGGCAAAGTAAGTAGTCTTACCACAAGAGGTATTAGTGTGAAATATATATATATGTTCCCAGTTATGTAAGTTTTTTCTCATAAATGAGAACTGGTTATGTGTAATTTGTTTCAGAAATATTATCTTTTTTCTGAGTAGCAGACCTATCACATGCGGTATATAATCTATATACATATAACTGTGTTTCAGACTCTCTGCAATTAAGCCTCAGCAGCCAAGGATAGTGCCTGTTGGACCTCAAATTCCTTCTTGGCTTGATAATCGAGGCTTAGTCACAAATAGTGCTCGTCGACTTGAAGTTTTACGAAACTGTGTTAATTGTATATTTGAAAACAAAATTTCAGATGCTAGGAAGGTAAAAATTTTAATCAACTATAAGTGTTTTGAGAAGAATGATAGTTTTACTGTTTGACTGACTTTTTTTTTCATTGGGTTTTAGACATTTCCAGCAGTTCTTAGAGCGTTGAAAAATAAAACTGCTCGTCTGGCTCTAACTCAGGAACTTGCTCTGCACGTAACTGGAAATAAAGCAATGCTAGAACATCAGCAGTTTGATTTAGTTGTCAGGCTCATGAATTGTGCTTTGCAGGTAAGTCCAGTTGAGTGAGTTGTTTGTAATTGTTGTTTAGATGGTAAACTAGTTTTGTTTTACTTTTTCGTTTTTTGATTAAGTTTTTGAAACTAATTACAGGATGATTCTTCGATGGATGAATATGGTGTAGCTGCTGCTATCTTACCTTTGGCTATGGCATTTTGCAGAGTATGTTGAATGCAATTTTAATTTTTCAGCAAAATAATGCACGTCACAAAATTTTAAATTTGTTTGTACACATTGGGGGGTTAAGAATCTTGAAGATGAAAACATTATAATGATTAATTGGTGCAAAATAATGGCACTAAAGTATATAATTTTAACAATAAAAAGAAAAGAATGATTCTTTAAAATTTAAAAATAAATAACAGTTATGTTCAAATTTAAAAATAAATCTATCATTTGAAAATTCAGAAAACACAGTCAGTTCTTAGCTGTAGTATGATTAAAACATTGAGTTGCGAAATCAATTTTCAGCTGATGTAATTTTGTATTTTGATTATAAAATCGATTTTTTTTTTCTCAATATGCCACTATTTCTGTTTGTATTTTAACTTTGAAGTGTTCATGCTTTATATGAAATATGAATCCAATGTTTTAGATGTGTAATTTGTTTACTTTGCAAAAAACTTCTAACATCAATTAGTGTCGATTTATGTGTTTATAACTTATAACAGTTTGTTTGCAAAGATATGGAAGTGATTTTTCTAAAAATTTTGAACTGTGCAAACTTTATCGTTACGATGTTATGAATCTGAGACTCTTCCTCTGTGCAACAGATTTTCATTTTTGCAATTATTTTCAAAAGTAAAAAAATTGTTTAAAAATTGCTCCCCTCTATTCCAAGTTCTTGTTTTTATATGCTTACTAAAAGTTCGATAAAACTGAAAACTCAGCTTTCAATTCTGTCAGTTTTCTATGTTTCTAAATTAAAAATTTACTCACCGGACTGGTAGTTGTTTAATTTTTCGTAAATTAAACAATGCAAATTGACTATCTACTACTTCAAAATATAACAAAAGATATTAACTTCTGAATATAAGTTTTGTTTTAAGAATTTAACCTTTTGGATCCGGGCTGTTCATGTAGAAATTTTTCTTTCGACACAGGTAGTACGACAGTTGAACCACAGATTTCTTTTCCATTGTATGAAGCCTTGAAAAAATCCCCCGCTCCAAAGGGTTCGAGTGAAAATTTCAACCCTGTCCTCTAAAGAAAAAAGACTGATGGTACAACATGTGTACCACCCGGTCCCGGCACGTTTTTGTTATTGGGGTTATTCAGATAAACCTGTTTTTTTTTCTCAGAAGGCCTAATTTGTTTATTCTTACTTTTTGAACTGTCATGTTGAACATTAAAACGTGCTATTGGGCCAACTCCTTTGTGCGATTGGTGCCAGAAATTAATTAGAGCACCAACTGCTATCAGTTCTGAATTCCGCTCAATTATTGCTTGCACTACTAGTTGAAACATGCACACAAACTCATATTTTTCAAAATTGATCAAAATAGTTCATACCTCTTTTGTATTTTTGCTCTATTATTGAAAAGAGTATAGTCCTTTCTTTTTGAAAGAGAAAGATAGGGCTGAAATAATTAAACGTTAATACAGTGGCACATCCACGGGGAGGGGGGGAGCAAAGGGGTTTAAGCCCCTCCGAGGGGCATGATGACGAATCCCATTGGCAAGACCACAGAGAACCTAAAATTGCGTTTTTTCCCCTATTAGTTTTGGAAGCTTTCTGGGAGAAAGCACTTAAGCCCAATCCCATTCCTGTTTTTTCTTAATATTCCCCCTAAGACTTCATATTCAAAACATTTGAACAAACAAGCCTAAAATTAGTTTTGTGAACTTAAATTTCAAAGTGTTTCCAGCTGAGAACCACTGTACTTCCTTTTTCGTTCAAGACCTCCAAGAAAAGTTACGAAGTCTTTTAAGTGGAAGAGTTCCTGAATCTCCCCACCTCTACCTCTAGTTGGATCACCAAATATAAATTTATATTGTGGTTTTTTGGCCTCTATATCAAAAAATTTTCGAGAAAAGCATCCGAATCCTATTTCCAAACATAACCTGGAAATGTATTTTTCGACTTTCAATTTTGAAATATTTCATCGTAAAATTTTTAGTCCTTCTCAGGAAATAATACTGGGTGTGCCACTGTGCTAATAGCTAGTGTTTCTGGTGCAGACTATCTTGTTTTTCCCAGTATTATCTGCATTTTATCAAGTAATTTTGTTTTAACATAATATTTCCCTCATTCTAATATTTCTTAATTTTCTAGAAGTTATGCACTGGTGTTATACAGTTTGCTTATACTTGTATTCAAGAGCACCTTGTTTGGCAGAATCAGCAGTTTTGGGAAGCAGCATTTTACCAAGATGTTCAAAGAGATATACGTGCTTTATATATTCCTCAGCGTTCTCTAGTAGGAGAAAGAGAGACTACCCTTTCACCTATTAGTCCAAGAGAGGTAACTGTGTGAATTTTTTAATTGAAGTGGAATAATAAAGAATTTGTGTTAAATTTATAGGCAATTATCTAGGAAAATTATTGGATCCAAAAATTTTCGCAATTGTGCATTCTTGAGACAATATTTATTTTTTTGACTGCAAAAGTTGGCAAAATATTTTCATTTATCTTCAAGTCATAAATGGCTAAATTTGTAGTAAATTTGACAAAAATTGTCGTTATGCAATGCTTTTTTTCAAGTTTCTTTAATTTTTATTAGTGAATCAATTGATGAAGAGAGACTTTATTAAAGACACCGTTAAAATTAAAAAAGCATGCTTAAAGTATTGATTTTTTTAAAAAATAATCAGCAACTTGTGTTTCTAATGAGTATCTATTCAACTTATCTAATAAATCATTCATAGTTGAAAAAATTAACTTTAAAAAATCGAGAAGCTAAAACATTAGAAATTATTCGCTTAGTATCACTTTGTCGTCAGTTTATCATTCCCACCACATGTAACTTTTGCACTAGATGGTAACAGCATAGATAGTAATTACATTAACCAGACAAGACATAAATATTACCTTTGTTATGTAGAATATTTATAAATTTTAAATAGTGCATTTTCATATCGAAACTTTTTGGTTCCAAACTGAAATAAATAAATTATAATATTAAAATCAATGATAAATAATTAGAATAGAATAAAAAAAATAAAATAAATAACTTGAATGTATCTTTAAAATAATGAAAATGGCAGTGAACATTATTAAATTAATATCAACTTTCAAGGTACACTGAAAATGATTTCTGCATACTTTCATAATTTTACCAGATCCAGAAGAAATTATTTTTATTGTGCTCCCTCATCTATCTATACTTACACTTAAAAATATTCAACATATTTCTTGCTAAAGAACTGATAATCTTTGTAGAAACAATGAATTAAATAACTTTAAGTAACTTTATTATCTCTATTATTTTTATGTTTGCCTTTCTACAGAATAAGGATATCAGCATTGCTTGGAGTCGAGGAGAAAACAGGAGCTATAATTCTTATAGCAATGGATCTTCTAACCTGGGCAGACAACCTGAACCAAGTGCCTTGGAAATTGCTGCTGAACAAGTAAAATATTTTGTTGAACTCTCTCTCTCTATATATATATATACTAGCGGTACCCGCACGGCTTTACCCGTGGTATAAAATTAAAAGTTCATTTGTAAAATAATTGATATAGCAGAAAAAATGCTCTATTTTAGTTGTAATTCAACTATAATTCCTTCAAAATATGATATAAAAATCTGGTATGGACCCCACGCTACTTAATTTTACGTGTAAATTTCTTAGAAGATGCCTTAAGTGCTAAAATAGTGCTTGGAGTGAGCAAGATAACAGTTCAAACATTTATATCCCTAGTTTACCACGAAACAATGCAAAAAAAAAAATGTTTTACAATGATTAATCCCCTAAATATCGCCAATTTTAACATCATTCAGTGGATTTTTCGCAAAATATCGCCAATAGCGCCAAATTGAGTCCGAATAAAAAAAAGAAAACAATTTTTTTCGCCAACTTGGTGATATGTCGCCAAAATGGCGGCAAATACTTGGCGACCAAAAGCTTGGCTATATAACGCCAAGTGGTCGTGCCAATTCATATCACTTTTGTCTGCATTGAAATGAACACTGATTTACTCCACAAAAGGGGTAAAACACCCCCTTGGAACATTCGAATGCAACCCCAAGGGCAGATGCACAAAAATAAGCCAAAAGAGAAAATAAGAACAATTTTGTTGCTCACAGAAACAAACTAACAGAAATCTTACCAAAGTTTAAAAGAAGAAGAAAGTTTTCTTTCCTAGCTTAAAAAACAAAACAATACATTTTCCGAAATGAAACACTTTAAAAAGAATGATGCAATATCGCAATTGATATGATATTTGGTTAATCTGTGCTTTAGGTGCCCTTTTCTCGCTAGATGGGTGATAGGCGCGCCAAGCGTGGTAACCCTGGCTATTTTGCGTAGTTTCTCACAAAGCTTTCACTTCCGCGAGACACGCAAAAACGCGCCAAGTAAGGTCCCAAAGCGTTTTCACCGGGAAAAAGACAGGGTTGCCAGAGAATTAAAACAAAAAAATACTACGCCTCCTCTAAAAAAAATATTACAAAATACTACTGTTTCCAAACGTTGCCAAAATCAATGTTGCTGAAATGCGAAATCTATTAAAATGAAAAAAAAAAAATCTGCCAAATCTTTTAATTAAGTCATTAGAATATTGGAAACAGGGTTGCCGGAAAAATACTACGCTCCTTATTTGGGCCGAAAAAATACAACCGTAGTATCAAAAATACTACGTCTGGCAACGCTGGAAAAAGAACGAAACAAAAATAAGTATGAACACGTAACCATGGTAACAACATGAAAAGTTGATTTCCGTTGATAAAATAATTCATTTCATCTCTCTTTTCAAACAAATTTTATCCTCGAGCTATTACATTTAGAATCGTTTGGCTTGCTTTACTGAAGGTAAGCCTTGAATTCCGGGATTCTTAAAACAATTGTTACAGCTCTCCTGATGATCGTAGAAACTTCGAAAAAATGTCATTTTGTGCAGAAAATTTCAAGCTTTCGAATGACATAAGACTTGAAAATGTGTATGAAATATTTCTTCCCTATTTTATCGAATTTCCGCTTAGAATTCGAATAGAAAAAGAACGAAATGGAATTTTCGAAAAATCGCTTCGAGGTGCAAAACTACATGCTACAAACTAATTTTGTGCCAAGTGGCATGAAAATCGACCGAACAGTTTTGGCGCTACGCGCGTAACAGACAGACAGACAGACAGACCCACCTTCAGCTTTATTATTAGTAGAGAAGAGATATATATATAGATGTTACAATGAAAGACTAAAATTAGAAAATGTGTTGATTTTCACCAATGATTCACCTTAAATGGTATTTCACCTATATCTTTAGTATATGACTTGATATTCACTGGCTAACAACATTTATCAGCTTTCGGACATCCAGAGTAACATATAGGATGGTCATGAACATTTTTGCTGTATGAATTTCTCATGACCTTCTCAAATGCATGATCTAGTTATTTAAATTATAAATTTGTGTAGTTTCTAACAATGACTGATACTTCATAGTTATAATTACAGCAAAACAGTTTTGAAACTGTGAATGACAGTAACCATTTGTTTTTCATTGAAAAAAAAATGATTTGAGCAATTATAGCTGATGTTAAAATAAAACATGTTGCGAACACAGTAGTGTAGAGAACAAAGTAGTGTAGGGGGCAAAAAGTAGTCGTGTAAGCAATTAAAGCCAAGAAGAAGCTAAGTGAACTTAGGTATAAGTGTACAAGTAGTAGAAACTATTAATGCTTTTCCAAATCATAAAAAAGCAAATAATTGCATGTCCCCTAATTGAACAATTGGAGAGGGAGATAATCTTTACTTTTTCTGCAACATTACTTTTTTATCACTTTCTTTTTTCTCAGCAAGGTCTTGAAAATATCAGAATAAAGTTAGTAGATAATTTTTTTTTACATATTTATTATCTTTAGTCATTTAGTTATATAGGGGCAGAATTATATAGAATATTTTTACTTGAAAGGAAACTCCTAAGTGGTTAATGAAAAAAGATACTTGTTTCTGTGGCAATTCTCTTTACAATTAACAATGTTCAGAATCCTCTAAAAGGTTGTAAATTTGTTTTCTAATGTTTGAAAAATGCTAGGTTTTTAAAAATTAATCATTGGGGCAGGGGTGGGGTGAGGGGGGATAGTTGACAAAAGGTATATAGAATCATGCACATTCTCTTTCTGAAATACATGCTAGTGGCATAACCTGGGCTTTGAATAATAAAAGTATCGGTTAGACAAAATCATATTATTATTGCTGAGATGAAACATATAGCTGATAAAAAAAAGAGTCATTTTAGCGTTTTGAAAGCATTCTCTTTTGTAAGATCTAGTTTTAAATTGCTGCCCCTTCTATTGTTTGTAGTGTGCAGTTACTCCATGGTTATTAACATGCTGGATTTTATGAGTTACATTAAAAAATAAAAAAGCACCTAAGTTGTTCAAAATAAGAAAGTATTACTTTCAATAGCTTAAGTCTGAACCTAAAACTGTGTGTGTAGCTTTTGTATTTAAGTATTGTTCATTTGATTGTTACTTTGAATTTTTTAAATTTAGTTTCCAATTTCAAAGCAGTTTTTCTAATAGATGCGTGTATGGTCCAATTTGAGCAGAGAACAACAGAAAGAATTGATGAACAATGAAGAGTCTACTGTGTATAGTCAAGCTATTCATTATGCTAATAGAATAGTTGCTTTGCGTGTGCCATTGGATGTGAGTAAAAGTGCCAAAAGTACAAATGATCTTGAAAGAGAGAGCAACAGCAACAGTAATGTAACTAATAGGTAAGAATACTTCATACCTGTTTCTTAATTAAAGAATAAAATAAATGGTACTACTAAATTTTGCCGGTTTTTCCTCCACTTTTATCTGTTTGACATTAGCCAGGTTTATTTTTTTTTATCCATTTTTGAGTTTGTAATGTTGTTAACGTATACTATGAATTAAACTCTCAACTGATTTCAACCAATTCTTATAAAATGAAAAATCTATAAGAAAACAGATAAGCCCTCAGCTCTTCTGTCTATTTTGCTTTGCTGTTTTTATTTCATCTTGCTTTAAAAAAAAATTTGTTCACCTCAAATATAAGATAAAAAAGATTAAAATGAAGCTCAGAAAATATATTTCCCTAGCATGATAATATTTTTTACTGTGAATAAAAGGAATTAATGGCAAACCAACTGGGAAATGAGTTATAATTTTGTTTTATTCTTAACTACATTATTTTTTTCCAAAGTAAAGGGTTTTTGAATGTTTTTTGTACTGATTAATATTAATCTCAAATTAGCAAGTTTCATTAAACTACTGATGTGTCGTATTTAAAACTTCAGTTCCCTGAACACACAGTATACTATATATATGTATATATTTTCTAGCGTGGCTGAGACTGATAGTGCTGATGCAGAAAGTGGATTCGAGGAGGACAATTCTGAAGTGGGAGCAAATGTAATAAAATTTGTATCCAGATTTGTTGACAAAGTTTGCACTGATAGTGGTGTCACTGAGACTCACATTAAAGCTCTTCATCAAATGATTCCTGGTTAGTGACAAAACTTCTAAAAACAAATATTTTATTTTCATTGCTGCTAGAGTGTTTTGGTTTTTTTCTAATTGAAGGATTTTGCAATATATTATCGGTTCTTTAATCAATTCCTGATTTTAAACTTTAGTATCACCATAAAAGAATTAGTAACTACAAACTTTATTTTGAGAGCTTCACATGTTGTTGCTTTTTCCCCTTTTACACCTTTAACTTTTTTTTCTCCTGAAAAAGTTGAGAAAAGATTGAAACAAGTTATAAAAATAATTTAAAGTGTGTAAGTTTCTCAATATTCTATAAAAATTATTGTTGAAGTAAAAATAAATCAAAATTAATAAATTAGTTTTTCTGCTTGAAGATATTATTTAGAAGAAAACAGTTAAGATAAAAAAGAAAAAGCCTATTTTTTTGTTCAAAAAAAAAAAGATAAATAGATAAATAAAGGTGTTTGAAGCATGCATATTTATTTTTGATTTCTTGGGATGTTTTTAGCTAAAATTTTGTACACAAGCCTAGAAAGATCACATGCGCGAGAAATGAAAGACCTAAGTCCAGCTCGTAATTTTGACTGAATGGAGTGGGAAGGGGTGAATGAATAATTGTTTTAAGTTGAAAATAAAGCTTATGAGATGATGAAATGTGGATCTATATATCACCCTCTCAATTCTTCAAAGAAAATTATTATATTCTATGAAATATTATCCCTACCACATCTCAATCCCATGTTAGGATCTGAATTTTTAGTTTTGAACCAACTTGAAGCATTTTACATCAAAATCTTGAAAAAATTGAATTTTTCATAGTTTTTGATGAAATACATTTATTTTGGATGAAATTTATCAGAAAAACTTTTAAAATAGAACCAGTGTTTCGATCTGAAAAATTTGGCTCTCACTCTTTTCGAAACAAATCCTTCTATAGGCATTCTAAATACGAATAAAACTTTAACTAAATCCTTTTAGTATACTGCTCACATTTATTTTGAATTGGGTTTTCTTGTATGCTTAATATTTTAGTGAATATTGAAAATAATAATAAAAAAAAATACTCATTTTAACACAATAGGTGTTGTTGCTATGCAGATGGAAACTTTAGAAGCTGTCCATAAGGAGAGTAAGCGTCTCCCACCAATTACTAAGGTAAGTCTTATTAGTAAGATAGTTTCGATTCATATGGTAAGACCTAAACTATTTATTCCTATTGTTCATTATTTAAGCGAAATTTGAAAACAGGGTTTAATTTCTAACAAACGAAGTACGAGAGCTCTGAAGTCTTCAGAACTCATTTTGATGGGTACTTCCTGAATTCCATGTAATGTATAAAAATTTACTTAAAACTGAAAAGAAATACATTTTTTTACAAATCTCCCTTCAGCCATATTTTCAAGGGTTTTTTTTTCATATATAAATTGTAATAAAGAAAAATCAGATGGTGCAATGTCAGATGAGTATAATGGGTGAAGCAGTCTTATTTCTCTTGCTTCTGATCGCTAAAACACTTTCTATTGCACAAAAACTAGAAAATTTGACTTGTATCCAAGATGACACTTCAAGATACTTTGCTCCAAAAATCAATTTTTTTAAAATCTATCCCGGTTTAAAAATTTACTACTTGCTGGCAAAAGGCCCTTGATACGGAGGATAATTACAACGTTGATTTAAAATAAAAACTAAATAAAAAACAATTTATTTGTTTGAAAAAATCAACATTACTTTCTGGTCCCCCTAATAACTGGTGATACTAAAATACTCTTATATCATTAAGCATTGCTATTTGTAAAACATTTTCTTACAACAAAAAAAATGCCTTGGAAATGATACTAAAAAAGGCATATGCATTCTTAAATGTTTCTGATTGTTACTGGTTGTACTAACTGATTATTTATTGATGGGTTTATGTTTGTTTATTTTTTCCAGCCCAAAATTTTAGCACCAAACTTGCTACAAGGGGAAGAGATACTAATGGAAGGTTTGAGGGTTTACCTTATTCCAGATGGACGAGAAGAAGGCACTGGTGGCTTATTTGGAGGTCCAAGCCTTTTACCAGCAGAAGGAGCTGTATTTATTACAAATTACAGAGTGCTTTTTAAGGGAACACCATGTGATCCTTTTGGTAATGTATTTTTTGTGCATGATTTTGTTTAAAAGAAACGTCTCAGTTTTGTCAGTAAGCTTTAAAAATAAATTTTTAAGTAAGAATCAATTGGAATCTGATTAATATTTTTTAAATAAAGAAATATAGTAAAGCTGCTGATAAAAAATGGAGCTGATGTAACTCAAGATCTCTAGATTTTCCCATGTTTCCGATCTATTGTACGGAAATATTTTGAGATAGAAGTTTGCTGTTGAGTTTCTGTGTTTGATCTAATAGTCCAAAATCGATGTTCAAACATCCCATAAGGATGCCCAAGTAGGATCCCTTACTTAGAACACCCCCCCCCCTTAATCATATTTTTGTAATTCTGATCAGTTAATACATTTTTACTCATGTCCAAATTATCGAAATTCTTCTAAAAGACCAAATTTTGAACAGAGAATAATTGTGAATGGGCCAAGGTTAAATGTCCGCCCTACTATTCTGAAATCGAAGGGACTACATAAAAATTTTGTTGTTGCTGTTATTTCATTATAAAAAGTTCAAATATACAAATTCAAACTGGAAGGGGAATTGAAGATAATAAGTTACAGCCATAAAGTCCCTATATGCAGCTTTACTATAAACAGGCGTAACTGCACAATATTACCAAACATGCAATTCATGATAGAATATTAAATAATGAGTGTTTCTAAAGCAAGATACAGTTCTTTTCCGGATCTTGCCATCTCACAAAAAAAAGATTCTTAGTTATAAATGATTAAATTATATTAATATCTTTGTAATTAGTACAATAAAATTATATATGCAGTAATTGAATAATGTGAACATTTGATATTGAGTTAATTAGAAAAAGGATTTTATGTTGTTGCCTCAGAATAACTAGAATATTTTACTGTTATTTCTAGAATTAGATGTTTTGCTGCTGCTTTGAGGCAACAATGTTAAGTGTGGCATCACTATAACATTCAACACTTTTAAACTATTTTAATATTTTGGGTTCAATTTTTTCGCACAAGCATCCTGGTTTACTAGAAGAATACCTTTTTTTTTGTTGTTACCTGGGCTGAGTCAGACTCAACAGCAACTATCAATGGCATTTAAATAAATAACAGGTATTCTGAAAATAAATAAATATTTTTGTGCTGGAAAAAGAAAATTAAAAACATTAGAAAACAAAAAAAAGGGGTGGGGTGCAAGTATTTAATTTTGGACTTACAAGAAACCCCTTTCTCCATGTAAAAAGATGTGAGCTTTTGGATGAGAGGACATCCCACAAAAACCCAGAGTTTGAAAGTCCCTAGGTTGATAGAATAGGCAAACAGCTGAGGACAGCAAAAGGAACTCGATAAATTGACAAATGGAAAGAATGAAATACTGAAGTTGAGATGACAATAGGCAATTTGAATCAAAACAATTTCTACTTATCAAAATAATCAAAAATTAAAATCTAAAATGTTCTTAAAAAGAGTACAAACATAATGAGAACATTAAGATAACTGAAAAATACATGATTGGAGAATTACCAAGAGCATAGAGTAAGAACAGGACAAACGAAAAATTCTGATTAGTTGTAAGAATCAATAAACTAACAAAATGAAATCTAGAATTTGAAAGCTTTAGAATTTCAGCCTTTTGTTTCAGCTAAGAAGTTCGGGAAAACAATGAAACAACCAAATCTTCAGTTTAAAAAAGTTCCTCATTTGGTGCAAATTTTGTGCTTTCTAAACGTTGTTTATAATTTTCATATTTCTAGAAGTTATATATTGAGCAGAAAAGGAATCAATTCTTTACAAGCAAAAAACTGAAGGAAAAGTACAATGTTTTATTGGATGACTATGTGTTTAGTTTTCACTTTGATGTTTATTACATGAACTGTTACTACATCATCTATTCATATTCATTAATTTTTTTTACAAATCATTAAAAGTATCCATCATTCCATCCTTATCTGAAAATTGTTATTACAGATTTACTTATTTTTATTTGGATTCAATACTTTTGTTTTTTAATAAAAACTTGAGGATCATTTTTGATATAATCGTGAAGCTTATTTGGAGCAAAAGTTTGCGACACGAAATTTGCATTTGAATAATCGTGTAAATTTTATGCTTCAATATGTTGGTCTGAAACCATAGCTCTATTGTTTTGATGTGTATGTACGTTAAAGTAATTATTTTTGTATGTAATGACTGATTTTTGGAAATATTTTTGCACAGCTTGTGAACAAGTCATTGTTCGTAGTTTTCCAATTGCAACACTGACGAAAGAGAAAAGGGTTAATGTACAGTGTACACAAGTTGATCAATTTCTGCAAGAAGGCATCCAGTTAAGGTCCAATACATTTGAGGTAAATTAATATTCTTAAAAAAAAAAATACATTGAATAATTTTGAGTTAGTCCATAGTTGCATTCGATGTTGATTAATATGAGCACCTTATTACAATTTTAATTTAATTTGTTTGTACCTAAAATTTTTGTGCTAATCAAATATCATTTACAATAAAAATTTAAAAAAAATTTTCATATTGAAATAATTCATTTTTGCTCCTTAAATGATAAAAATAAATGAACATGGCCTTGTTTGTGTTATAACTAGTAATTTCTTATTAAATGGCACATTTCTAATTACCTGGTATGATCGACCTTATTGTTTGATTAACTTATGCAATAAATTTCTTGCTGAGCTCTCAACAGGCATATAAGTTTATCGATAGTATGATAGTAGTAGTAGTAGAACTTCATCGATAAGTTTTTTCTACTTGAAAGTGTTAAGGTATAGTACTAAAAGATATATTCAGAAAACTCATTGATTAGAGAAATTTTTGATGAATTCAGAATTTGAAAGATATAAATTACTTAATTTGTTTTAAAATTCAATGAAATTAAATAAAAAGCAAGTAACAATGCATTTTGGAACATAAGTTTAGTTGTCAAAAACGATTTCACATACGTTATTCATTCCTTTTTTGGTGCAGGATTAGCTAGGTTGAATGCAACTGTCTTCTAAATTAAGGTAAAGGAAATTTCTTATTTGTTTTCTGTAGAGCCATTATAGCATTGTTGGCAAGGATTTAGCCTCAAATCCTGACCATCTGTTTTATGAGGCAGTGATAAGGAAAGGGGTTTAAGTTTTGACTAAAATACATTCAAAGTTCAAATCCTTAATAGGAAGTTTTTTGAATTGTATTGTATAGCAGTACCTACTAGGGCTATTGGTATCACCTCTTTGTATTATCACCATCTCAAAATAGATTAGAATTGCTTCTGCCATGCAGTACCCCCCGAAAGCCAAGGCGGACATTCTCAGTTTGGTCACTGGGTCCCTCTTCTTCCACGAAACATAAAACTAATACTATTCTGTTTCCAATCCGGGCCCCTACAAGGGTGGACTCCTGGTCTCCGCCCAGACAGACATGACCTCTCATTGGCTCTGCTACCATGTGTATTAGCTGTCCAAATTCTTTGTTTTGGCATTTACACCTTTTTGCTCCTAGGTGTTTTATGTTGCATAATTAAAATAGAATATCAACAGAGCTTAAATGTTTGTATTTTATTGTATTTTTGGACTTTTATTTTTTTGAAGGCATATGTGAATGATAAAAAGGACATGTGGATGACACAATGAGTTTGTGAATATAACACAGTAAGTATGTGAATAACACAAACACAATAGGTATATTAATGAAATTTTTTAACCAGTAAACTGTTAGACATAATTTTTAAACATTGTACTGTCATAGTTTGACTTTTGATTTATCCACGTGTCTTATATTGGGGCATGTGAATGACAATAGAAAAAGGCATGTGAATGACAAAACACAAGTAATTGTGTTCTCAAAAAGTCATATCTGAATATTTTTCGGCTTCACTTCGAATTAGAACCCACAAATGTAAGCCTTAGGATTATTCATTATCAAAATTTATTTACATGTACATTTTACATGCATTCTATGGGGCATGTTAATGACAAAGATGAAAAACACTTGCCTTGAAAGTTGAGTTTAGCTATATGTGTGTATGTATATATATATATATATATATGATATAAGAATTTTTCTTGTCGAATAATGTTGCTTATGTAATCGCATTTTCAATTTTTCAGCTGATAAAGATTGCATTTGATGAAGAAGTTACCTCTGAAAGTATTGAAACTTTCAGAAAAACAATAAACAGAGCACGAAGTCCTTCAACCATATTTGATTTGTTTGCATTTAGTGGCCATGTAGTGCCACAGACTCCTCTTCACAAGCAAAAAGAAAAAAACGCCACTTTAAAGTAAGTTATCTTTTTGATATCATTCTTACTAAACAGATCTGAAATGGATTTAAAAAAAGAACTCACACTGTCTTTGAATCTTCCTTCTGAAAAACTTTATTTTTTTTCTAATTTTTCTGTTAAGACAGGTCCTTGAAAGTCATGAAAATTTTAATATTTATATGATAATTATTGAGTGCATTCTACTAAACTAAAAGAACCTTTTTATAAGTATATTGTATCCTGCACAATTGTTTATTTCATACTTTATTTCAAAATTTATTTTGTTCAACAATCAAGATTGCTTCGCAAATTTTTGTTGTTGCTTTACCTTTGCCTTGATGCAGATCTATTCATTTTTTGATTGGTAGATAGTGAGTTCTGAGATGTAACTCAATAATTTAAGTGTGCATAGTGTCATGTGGTGGTATTTTATTTCTTTGTTCCCCTTGCTGCACCATATTGATTTTTCGGCACAGTAATTATGACTGATTACTCTTTAAATCACATCTAACTTCAGAATTTCTTACACTATAAGTATTTAAATGAATTCATTTAGAATATGTTTTTCATTTTCCTTTTTCTACTTTAAAATAAATATATTTTCTATTTGTTTTAAACACCACAACTTAAAAAATACATTTTATATATATATATATATATATATATATATATATTACATTGCCTACTTTTCTTCTTGTCTAGAGAATTTTTCTGATAATTGCTTCATATACTGTGATTAACTTTTTGCACATTAAAATTTGTCTGCACTCTCTTTATTTCATATTTAGAGTGAATAAAAAAGCTGAAAAATTCGACTACAATTATGCAAAATTATGATGTTTAAAAACAAATAGTAATTAACTATTGGGTATTGAACTTCAAAAAGGAAAGAAAAATGACTGTTTCAAAAAATAAATAAATAAAAATAAACAATGCTTCGAAATCTCGTTGCAATCATTGATTGTAAAAACTTTGATTTATCAGGAACAAATTCTCTCTTTTTCCCTTGCTTTATTTTTTCTTTCTTTTTCCTGTATGCTCAAGGTTTTTGTGTCTAGAAGTTGAGAGGCACTGTCTTAAAGTGAAACTCTTAGCTTATTAGGAGCATAAAGTTTTTTTTATTAATTATTTACAGCTTTTGGGATCAGAGAAAATAGTTGGCCACTTTGATAAGTATGGTCAGCAAATAAATAAAATAAATTAGCTAGCATTTTAGAGTTTAAATTTTCATTGCAAAAGGGCCACTTTTTATTTAAAAAAATAATGCACAATTCAATTTCCTATTTATACTTTTTGACAGCTTATTTGCATTAATGGTATTATTTAAAAGAGGATTTTTTCCCTATACAGAATAATAGCCAAAAAAACTTTGTTGAAAACTGCCATGAAAGCAGGATTTAAGCCCAAACCTTCATCAAGGAAGCAAAAGTATGTTATCCAAGGTCCGCATGATTCAAGAACTTTACCTAGTCCTGGTAGAACACCTAGTGTTGGATTTGACAATGACCTAGATCGTCCATCCTCACTTTATGAAGATGATTTGTCAAGTAAGAGTTTTATGTGTATTGATTCTTTTCATAAAATGTTATTGTAGACGAGCATTACTGCAATTTGGTTTGTTTAAGCTTTAAACAATGCTTAAATTTATCGGTCGTCCAGTAACGGTGCTTAAATTTTTCATCCACGTATAATAACATATAATCTCAGTATAATGATCATTTTTACCGAATGAAAATTAACAACTATACTACAGTAAAGTAATAGACTTAACACAACAAACTAATCAGCCTAGAACAAAATATCCAGTCAAACTTTACTGAAATCCCGTGATTCATTACCTAGCACAACAAAATAATAGACCTAGAGCAATATGTCTAGTCAACTTTTTCTGATATTACATCGCACATTACCTAGCACAACAAACTAAAACTCCTAGAACAAAAAATCCAATCAAACTTTACTGAAATTATGTCACTCATTATTGAGTGTCGAATATTTTAATATACTTTCTTTAAATAAAAATGTACAGATACAAAATAGCAGTAACTATTAACTAAATATGAATAAAATTCATACTGAAAGATAGCTAGTGTATTTTTTAGAACATCAAGAGCTTGGAAGAATGTAGAAGTAGATGTGTGTGTGTGTATACATAAAAAAAGTTGTGCAGTCAAGACAGCAGAGATTTTACAAATGAAAGAAAACAGGGCTTTTTTTATTCCTCAAAATATTGGGAGCTTGATGACTCTCGCAGCATAACTGATTCAGTGGTTGGTATATTGTGGCCTAATATATTGAAGTTATACTATAAAAGCTTTTATTGTTTTTTATCCAAGCAATGACTTTTAGAAAATTAAAAAGCATTTTACTGTGAGAAATAACTCAAAAAATAGCATGAAATTTCTAAACATTTTTATTTGCCTTTGTCATAGTCAGGGTTGGGGTTTTGGACGTCCAAAACAGGTTTTGGATAGGACAGGTGGGTTTTACTGTCCAAAACTGTCCAAAAGTGCCTTAAACTGTCTAAAGCATGGCAAAAGTGTTTTAAGCTGACTAATTTCTATTAGCTGTAATTGCATACATCTTAGTTTCTTAGTGTTAATTAGTTGTAATTAATTAAAATTGACAATATTTAATTATATTAGTAATTTTAATATACGTTAAAAAAAATGAACAATTTACTCATAACTCCACTGCATAAAAATTTCATAAAATAGGAATTGGTAGTACTGTCAAAAAAACTCTTGAAGCAGATAATTTCAGCTCCATTTGTAACTCAAAACTTCGAAAACTCCTTGGCATAATTCACTCAAAACTCCGAAATAGTTTAGGGGTAAATACGGCAGCTAAACTGGTCATGTGCTATCGGATGTTAAGAGGACCAATTGAACTAGATTACTAATGTGTACATATGTATATATATATATATATTTTTTGAATTGTACTACTTTTAAATTTATTCCTAATATTTTATGAAATAATTAAACATTCAGTAAATGTCGCTGTAACAATCTCAAATGTTGTGTATCTTTTTAATTAGTGGCAAAACTGATTTTTTGCATTTAAGTCGATTATTGTACCTTTTGAACACCCTCATTTGCATCTATATTTAAAAGAAGTTTAGCTAGTATTAAAAATAAAATAATATAAACTTATGAGAACTAATTCATTTTTAATGAAGAATAGTAACTTCTAAGTAGCTAGATTAGTATCAGCTGAAAATCTTATATATGTTTTTATGTACATATTTAAATGTTTACATTAAATAAATTAGGTCTTAACTTCAAGTATAATTTTGAGCTTTTGATATTTGTTCAAAATATAAAATTGTACTAAAAATGTAGTTTTGGACAGTTTTGGACACATGGGTTTTGGACAGGACGGTTTAAACCATGGTTTAAACCGTGGATTTTACCGTTCTGTCCAAAACCTTGCCAACCCTGGTCATAGTTAATTTTATGAATTATGTAAATGTTTTTATGTATGTGTGTATTTCAGCTTAGTATAAAAATTATTTTTCATTTTTTAGTGATTGATGAAAGTGACTTAGCAATACCAAGTCCTCATATTCCAGCTTATGCACAACATATGGATTCCAAAACTTTAGAAAAACTGTCTGAGCGTAGCTACTGTAAAGATTTTCAGAGACTAGGCTTGGGTATTTTAAATGGTGGAAGTAACAAAAATAAAAATGATGGCTTTAGAATATCATCAATAAATAGTACATATTCAATTTGTCGTAGGTAAGATTTAACTTTTTTTTCTCAATATCAGACTTTTATTAAACTCAATTTACTTCCCCTTGGGGATGAATCTTGTAATATCATGCTGTCTTAATTTCTTCTCTTCTTTCAAGTGCGCATATATTTTAGACATAGGGTTGGTTCGGGTAAGTGGCCACCCCCCCTTAAAACTGAAATATGCATATGGTTTTTATACTTTTTTATACTGATCATGTTGTATTGTGTCACAGTGATTGGTTTTGCATATATTTGGGCTTCATTGAAAAATTGTTTAGATCAGATAACTTAGGTCAAAAAAATTTCCAAAAAAAATTTATTTTGCGAGTTCAAGCAACATTTTTCAAAGAAGTGTTTCAATGTTCATTAAGTTTTCTTGTAGAGTTTAACAGGAAGTACACATTGCAATAGGAATTTTTACGCAAAGTATTGTTAATAGGTGTTTTAGGGGAGGGGTCTTACTTACCCTGTAGTTTTTCCCTATTAGGATAAGTGGGTCCCCTCACTATGGTGTAAGTGGGGGGCCCCCTCATAATAATGATGATTTCAAAATGAAAAGCAGTTTTGATGAAGCAATTTCTACGATGATATGAAAGATAATTATGGAGACCTAGAAGAAATTGATGATTCAGCTATAAAAACTGCAAAAGCTAGTAACTATGTATTTGTGAAACTTGCATCAAAGAAAACCGTAAAGTATTATGAAGGTCTAATATTAAAACCAGATACAAATGAAAGTACTGCAAAATTTGATAGAAAGAATAGAAATAGCTACACTTTTTATTGGTTTGATGAGGTGATGTTAGAAATATAACTGAGGATGAAATGATAATGTTTCTCCCTCAAAAAACATCAAATAGACACTGCCATTAAGTGTTTTAATTTTTTTTCTATTTTACCAAAATTGACCTTAATCAACTCCATTATGTTTATTCGACATTAATTTATAGGTAAAAGCAAAAAATATGCCTGACGGCTTTTGATGAATTTCACAGACATTATTTTTTTGTAGCTCCCTTCTTTTTTTTTTTTTTTTTTTTTGTCACACACATTTAAATGTAAGTAAATATCTCATTGATGGTTACATTTGCAGAAAAATATTCCCTTCTAATATCTTGCATACTTTGTCAAGTAGGACCCCACAAACCCCTTTTCAAAACATGCTCACTTTAAATATAAATAAATGGAGGGGGGGCCACTTACCCCTTCCTAGGTGTAAGTGGGTCCCCCTCGCCATTTTGTAAAGAATAAGATAAATAATGCTGAACTTATGTTTATGAATAATGTTCAAGATAAAATAAGTCAAAAAATTTAAGCTGTTTTGCTTTAAAACTTTTGTATAAGGCTTAAAAAACGAACTGTTCTAAAAAGGGGCCCACTTACCCTAACCAACCCTACATTGATGTCTTCCAAAATTACATGCACAAGTCCTAATTTGATTGTGTTTGTGGTATTTTTATTATAAACTCCTGTTGATATGTTTAGTTCTCTTATCCCGCATGTTAAAGCTATTGAGCTCAAAATACAAATGAACCTTCATCTGATTTACTCTTTGAAATGGTGTACATTAGAAAAATAAATAATTATAATATCCATTCCAAGTTGTGTTATGTTGCGTAGATTGAAATTGTGTTATGTTTTAATTGCTGAGATAAAATGTCTTTTTTTTTTGGTAGGCTGTGGCGTTTTAATAAACTAAAAAGTAGCATGAAAACTAATTCTTTAAAATTTGATTATTGTGTTTGTTTTCAAATAAAATTATGTAATTAAAAAAGTAAGCAAGGAAACAAAGATTTTGCAGCAGCAGATTTTGTAAATTGTGCAGAAAATTTGTAAATCTCATTCCTTTATCCCCCTCCCCTTTAATGATCCTGGATCGATTAAGTTGATTGATTTTTTATGAGGAGGGCGGGATGTAGAATACATTTTTACCCATTATCAAAGCTTCCTCTATGAAATTCCACTCTTTTGCTTCCTCTGCTTCTTGGATTTTGGGTATTATAACATTCCTTTCCTTGATATTTTCTTATGATCAAGCATTACAAGCTTTTTATACTTATTTTCAATTTAACTCATGAAGTATTGCCATGATTTCTCATCTATCAGAGCTTGCACCTATTAAAGCCAGTAGATTGAACAAAATATTAATTTTAATCATCTTGGACAAAAGTGAAACAAGATTTGAAATGTGGTCATTTTTTTCAGCTGTTTTCAAAGTTCTCTTTCATAAATATTTTTTTGTATGAACTGTAGCTGAAGATTTGTATTTCATAATTGCAGTAGTTTTTTGTCTTTTGTATCATGTAATAAAGTAATTGTGTTGAATTGATTTCCTGTAACAATTTTTCAGAAAAATATTGTTATGAATTTTTTCAGCTATCCAGCTTTGTTAGTAGTACCACAGTCAGTTAGTGATGAAAGCATTAGAAAAATTTGCAGATGTCATAGGCATGGAAGGTAAGCAAGTACTATCCAATTTTTATCATTCATGCTCTTAAAATTAGGTGGAATATTCTTTTTGACAATTTAACTTTACACCTTTTTTTTTTTTTTTTGTTAATATAATTTTGCTCAAATTATAGTTTTCATAAATATGTGTAAAATTGTCATGACGTGCCACCCAGTAGCGTACATAGACTAAGATGCGCTCCCCCGCAAGATTTATAAGTGCGCCCCTGCCCCCTATTAAAATATAAAAAAATATTTTCCCCGTGTAACTCATAGTGCTATTTTTCTGGATCGAGCGCCCTCAATCGTCTTGCGCCCCCCCGCGCCGCGGGGGTTGCGGGGGCGCTATGTACGCCACTGATCGGTAGCAAAAAGTGGATTAAAGTAGTAAGTGGATGATGTCGACTTATCGAGGTTCCCGTAAATGTTTGTCAAGATAGAGAAGTTTGCACTCATTGAAGTTATCATCGAACCAATCATTGAAAAGAAAAAAAACCTTCGACTTACCGAGGTTTTCGAGTTACCGAAGTTTTGCTTCATAGAGTTTTGGAAATAAGTAAATCATTTGAAGATGTCCTGTATTTTCTGATTTTTAGATAGTTTTTTGTATCTTTTCCTTAAAAGAATGTTACTGATACAATGAAACATTATCAGCGTATGTGAAATCACTCTCGCAGGGTGGTCATTTACATTTTTTTTTTTTTTGAACGAAGTCATTTAAATGAACGAGTTCAATGTCCAGGTTAAATAAATAAATAAAATTTATCCTCTAAAGCATGTCATTGAAAAGAACGACATTGCCCTGACCAATACTCGACGAATTTATCCTGATACGCCGGATAATTCAGTGTCCACAAAGACGTTTTAGCTGAATGATTTTAAACTGCTGTTTACAAGAAGTTGGTTGCAGATTGCACAAAACAGTTTAGATTCTCACGCTTTCTTAGTGAAATAAGGACCCTTTTTCAAGTAGCGGCTGTCATGCTTTTTCTGTTTTCTTTATTTCTCACGAAGTTCCAGGTGAGATGGCAACTTAAAATAATT
>JAXGGA010014991.1:0-30463 GCA_038373865.1 Uloborus plumipes | reverse complement strand
CAATAAGAATTTCAGTTCTCAACAATTCAGATCATTTTGCTGTCTGCAGTAAAAAAAGGCGCTTCTAAATTTATATTAATACCTTTTCGTACAATTTCTTTTTTTGTCAATAATGCTAAAGAACAAATGTTTAATATTTTTCGTTCTGAAAAAAATAATGAATCTTGTTTTGTACATTTCAAGTATTGTTTTCTTGGATTAATTATAAATTTAAATTAGGAAGTCCATGTCTATTTAGAGCAAAATGATATTTCTGCATTTTGTGATTCCTTAGCCCTCTCTCTGTGTATAAGTGTGTAAACCATTTACTTCTACAGTTCTAAGAGGAGTGTTTCTCAATTACTTCTAAAAACTAATTACGGAAATTAATCAAAATATAAATATATTATTAACCATAAAAAACTCGGAGCTATTACATAAAGTTTAACAAAGCATGTTTTATGGCTTTTTTTTACTAGCGGTACCCGCATGGCTTTGCCCGTGGTATAAAATTAAAAGTTCATTTGTTAAATAATTGGTACAGCAGAAAGAATACTCTATTTTAGTTACAATTTAACTATAATTCCTTAAAAGTATGATATAAAAATAAGCCAAAAGAGAAAATAAGAACAATTTTGTTGCTTACAGAAACCAACAGAAATCTTACCAAAGTTTAAAAGAAGAAGGTTTTCTTTCCTAGCTTTAACAACAATACATTTTCCGAAATGAAATACTTTAAAAAGCACGTTGCAATATCGCAATTTATGCGATATTTGGTTAATCTGTGCTTTGGGTACCCCTTTCTCGCGAAATGGTCGATAGGCGTACCAAGCGTGGTAACCCTGGCTATTTAGCGTAGTTTCTCTCGGAGCTATCAACTCCACGAGACAACGCGCAAAAACGCACCAGTTGGTGAATTTTTGAAAATGCGCCTAGCGAGGTCCCAAAACACATTTTCACCGTTGTTGCGGTGGTATTAAAAGATAAAAGGAATGAATGAAAACATTTAAACATTATGCGTTGTGTAAAAACATGCTAAGGGTGATGCATGAATAAAACCAATAATGATGAAACAAAGTTTTTGACTTACCGCACTAGTTTATTCACATCTCACACAAAATGAATTTAAATGAAGAAACAGAATGCTTTACAGATGATCTCCAGTATGATGCAGTTGGCTATATCAGTTCGATAGTTCATAATTAATAATTTTTCCATAGAGTTCCTCGTGGCCAAGATTAGGCCTATCGGATATTAATAACTGAAGTCCTAATTTTTGAATCCAGCTACATCCAGGATTCATTCTGGAGCACAAAAGAATAATACGGTCTTGAGTAAATAGTAGATCACGTATTCGATATAGTTGAAATTATTTTATATTTCTATCGCAGAAGTTTTCTCTTTCGCCTCTTCCAAACACATCTTAAATTTTCGAGGGGGGAGAGAGCGCACACAACACCAACACCTTCCATCTTAGCAACTCCGCAAAAAACGGGGGAGAAAAAGAAGATGACTTGCAATATTCTTTCTGGAGAGAGACCGTCCTGTATTCCCATTGGCTCTTTTCCCCAGACAAGAGCCAGTCTCGAACTCAGATGGTGGTTGACAAGCCATACAGATGAAAACAGCGTCTCACCTCTTCAATACTCCGGCAGCAAAGGAAGAAGTGAAGTTACACAGCCGAGAGGAATGACTGCTGTTGAAGTGAAGGCATCAGCGATGTTTGTTTACATGGGGGAAGTTGCACTGCTAGGGTTTGTTGCCGTGTGTTGGCGTAGGATTAATGAGGAATGTGAAAATCTTTCTTTCACAACCGTTAAACAACTCATTTTAATAAGGCTAGGAGTTTGGATTTCTACGAAAACAAATACATTTTGAAAATTATTAAGGGAAAAGAACAGGGTTGCCAAAGAATTGAAACAGAAAAATAATAAGACTCCTCTAAAAAATACTACAAAATGCTACTGTTTCCAAACGTTGCCAAAATCAATATTGCTGAAATGCGAAATCTGTTAAAATGAGAAAAAAAATAGTATAAAAATACTACGCTCCTTATTTGGGCAGAAAAAATACTACCGTAGTATCAAAAATACTACGTCTAGCAACGCTGGAAAAGGAACGAAACAAAAAAAGGTATGAAAACGTAACCATGGTAACAACATGAAAAATTGATTTCCGTTGATAAAATAATTCATTTTATCTCTATTTTCAAACAAATTTTATTCTCGAGCTCAACCATTTTAGATTCGTTTGGCTTGCTTTGCTGAAGGTAAGCCTTGAATTTCCGAGATTCTAAAAACAATTATTACAGCTTTTCTAATGCTCGTAAAAACTTCAAACTGAAATCATTTTTAGCAGAAAATTTCAAGCTTTCAAATGACTTAAGACTTGAAAATGTGTATGAAATATTTTTTCCCTATTTTATCGAATTTTCGCTAAGAATTTTAATAGAAGAAGAACGAAATAGGTTTTTCGAAAAAACGCTTCGTAGTGCATAACCTCGGGCTACAAACTAATTTTGTGCCAAATTTCACGAAAATCTACCGAACGGTTTTGGCGCTACTCGCGTAACAGACAGACGGAAAGAAGGAAAGAAAGACAGACCCACCTTCAGCTTTGATATTAGTAGAGAAGAGACAACTCCTTATAAAAATTAAAAAAAAAAGTGTAGGACATAACTTTAAAATTTCTTATAAGGCCTATTTTTTACTCCTCTCATTATGTACTCTTAATTCTCCTCTAGCTTTTAAATCAATAATTTAGCTAAAATATTCATAATGCTTCTTTTTTTCTTCCTTTCAAATTAAAAAAAAAGTATTTCTTCTGGTTGGAGTTTATTAAAACTCGCTATATTGTTTTTACAAAAATTAACATTTAACATTTAATGGGCTCGGGTGTAAATAGTGGTAACTGCATTTTTAAAATTAAAGGTATGGCTTGTGAAAATTTCGAAAAATTACTTCCGGAAGTATTTTGATTTTTAAACAAAGTGCGTATGTGTGGGTACATTATTAAAGGATGTGTTTATCTTAAACCCTGTAATATTTCTGTTCATATGCTCACACACCATTGTTTTCACCAAATGATTCGAGTTTTACAATTTTTTAGATACCACTATTTACACCCGAGCCCTTCATTTGTACTAAACCACTTAGTTAATTTGGCCTTCGTGAATTAAACTATTGTCCACTATCATATTCATATGCTTCGAATAGTTAACAATGCTTCAGTTTAAAAAAAGTAAATATAATTGCTATTTAGCTACTTTAACTATTTTTGTTTTTATCAATAATATATTTTTTTTCACATCTTTTTGTAAATTATTTGTCAAAATCCGGGTGAGACTTATAATTGAGCTGTTGTTTAATAATGTTGTTGCATATTTAATTTAGTAAAAAAATGAGGAAACTTCGTTCTATTTTTATCCAAATAGTTTATTCCCAAAATATGATATGTTTTCAAAATATTTGCATTTACAGTGCGTGCGTTAAGTTTGCAAAGATATTTGCAAAATATCTCAAAGTTTTCAGATTGATTAGCAGATCTGATGACCTACTTTTCTATGTAAGATTAAAAACTAATCGATGTTTTTTGATAATTCGGAAAAAAAATGTGTGCTTGCATTCATTTACCTGCATTGGAAGTAGTCTCCTAAATTAATAACATTTTTAAAACGTTCCTTGACCTGCAAAAGCAATAGAGAACGGCACTTTTAATAGTAAAGAAAGATGATACTTTTGTTGAGGTTTGAAACGAAAAAAACATATACTATCTGAAAATGTATCAGGAATATATATTTATATCGATAATATGACGATTTAATGTGTATCTCGTTGAGTCTTGCAAAAAGAGCCCTGCTGAAATCGGATTCGGGATATAATTGTTTTCGCACACTTAATCTTATATTGCCAAATCGGTAACAAAAACTACATTGCAATAAAATATATGATCCTTCAGTGTCTTTTAAAATTAGAACCGGTTTGCTGAAAACCCTTTTTGGAGCATCGGAGTGCAATGAAAAAGGGAGGTGTAGAACTAGAACACATTCAGAATCAGAAATTTCAACCTTCTACGTCATCCAATCCATCATTTTTGAGTTTTGCTAAATACGTACGTACGTATATATACACATACAGACGTCACGATGAAACTCGTAATAATTTACTCTGAAATAGTCAAAATGGATATTTCACTCGTACATAAGTCTGTAAGTATGTATGCAAGTGCGGACGGGCTGAAAAACTTCCTGATATTTATTCGGAGGTGAGTAAAATAGACTTTTAGGCTGAATATTTGATTGCAAATTTTTTCGTGAGTATATTTCTTGTAATTTGTTCAAAGAAGTATGAAAAAAAAAAGGCATCGTGATTTGTCTAGTTTGAGTAAGCATTATTATCTCAGTTTCAAGCAACTTCATTTAAGTCGAGCACGCATTGTAATTAAATGTAAAAAAAAATCGTCACGCATATATATTGCTATTTATTCAAATTTAAAAGCACCTTTGAGTCTTAATAATCTTAAATATAGTTTAAAAAACTAAAAAATGCGCTTTTATAGTTAGTTAAACAAACAAAGGTTAAACTATATTTCATGATATTCATAACTGATCTTATTTTTAAAATTATTGAATTTCCGCTAAGTTTACATGCACTTATAATACATCAACATATATTATTTAGCCTTTAGTATTAATAATAGTATTAAATATATTAATTTTATACTTGCAAAGAACGTGAGTTTTATCTTTTATTTAGAGTTACATACATACAAACAAACAAACCCACATGTGAAACTAATAAAAGCGTATTAAAAATATAAAATTCACACCTGGGTCACAGTAGTACCGAACATTCATTACCTCGTGGATTTTTGTGTTTGCCAAATGCCTTGGATGATTCTTAAATCCTTTTGAAGCTCCAAGCTTCGTTAAAATAAGACATTTCTCTAAAGAATTCACCTTCTTATTGAAGCCGAACCTCATACAGAATACAAAGTGAAGTAACACTTCCAAAACTTCGGAAGTGTTACGAAAACTGCTTTTCATGATGAATTATGAAGTGTCTGCTTCAACAAAAGTTTGTTTTGAGACATACGTATGGTGATCCAAAATTTTAAAGGAATAAAGGAAGAAAATAGAGGAATAACAGATGAAAACTTTTCAGCTTACATTCAAGCTGTAAGTAGGACTACATATTTTAAAAGTTTTGTTTAAGGTTATAAATTTTATTTCCTCTATCCCGAAATATTCGTGATGTTCTGGTCAAAAGTTTTGCATCAAATTAGTTGCTACATTTGAATACTTGTGTGCGATACTGACATTGATGGTTTTATGGTTTTAATAAAGCATTTTTCAAAGTTTTCTGGGTACTATGCTATCAATTAAAAACGTTTGCATATAAAGCATTCTCTTCTTCCCTCTTTTAATCAGTACCAAATCAGTTTAAAAAACTCAGGGTCCGCAACCTTATAATCGGCGCCCTATTTTTCTAAGGACTCTCCCCTCTGCAATCCGGCAAAAACTATCTGACAGATAATAAATCGTGAGCTTATATATCAGAAAGCAAGTCGATCTCGGGAAACAGATTAGGTGAGAATCGGGGTATCTCTTGGGGTTAGGTAACTCTTTAAAAAATGGTTTCCGGACTATACTGCTATAAAATACACAAATGAGTGGGTGATAAAGAACTATTTACGTAATTGAATTTAGAGAATTAAATTACACTAAGAGCAGTCATTTTTCACCATTTGTTATATATTTTTTCAAATTGCGCTGCGTATTGGCTACTAACCATTTGCAGACCTAGTGCATTCCCCGAAACTGGCAATCATTCGTTTATGTGGCATTATTATCGGCGAAAGTCATTTTGATGCCCAGTTTCCCCACTAGATGGATACAGCTTGGCTCTATTTGATGCGGAACTGCACTAGAATTTCATTTTGCCAAGAGCTGCTCCCTGCCAAACGAGTACTCGAGGTACCTTTTACATGCAACGTATTCATAACAGTTGGACGCTGTCGTTTTTCCGCATCTTAAATTTATTGACTGAAGCAAGACTTTAATCTACACCTTCGTGCCTGAGAAATTAGTGTCTTAACCACGACACCACATTGTCCTTTTTATACTGCAATGTATTTTTGTAATTTTCTTCTATGCGGTTTTCTATTTCATTCTCTTAAATTCAAAATACAATTTTTACTGGGTACAGCAATTTGTTTCGTATCCCGGCTCAATTTATAGGTTACATTATTTAATCTGCACTTTCATCAATTCGGACGACATGGATCTCGTATTAATTTGGATTAATAAGGTTCTACTGTGTAAAAAGATTGAAAGTTGAGGTAAGAATTGTATGAAAAAACCGTATTAAAATTAAGATACAGATAAAGTACTAAAACTTTCAGGAATAAAAAATACGAAATTTTATTCCTCTTAGTTACCTTTCAAACAAAAAAACCTCGAGACTTTACTGCGTAATACAATAGATCCACCCCTAAATCTTACTTAGATTCCGTTCCTTGGTGGGCTTTTCCTAATCGAAGCCTCAATAATCGCGTTAGCAGAAAGTGACTCTCAGACCTTGGCAGATATAAAACCTCAGCTAATTTAGACTGACATTCGCCTGATTGAACCGTTGAATGAGGGCATCAAGTTTTTTTTTCTTTTACGCCGAGACTTTTTTCTCTACAAAGATACCTAAGCTAGAAAAGTTATACATTTTTATTTAAATTAAATGTTTCTATTTGAAAAACAAGAAATTGTTTTTTTTCTTAGCCTGTTAATACCAAATTTAAATGCATGGGTATTTTTTCCATTTGAATATTTAATGCGGTGTGTAATGATCAGTGTCAAAACAATGCTTAATTTTATTTAAGTCTAAAGACTTTCCATATCCTTGTTTTTCAGTTTTTGAGAGCTAAATGTGTTTTTATTATTCTTTCTATATTACATTTGTTTTTGCGATGATAATACTGTACCTCGGAACCAGACTAACGTAAGTCCATTTTCGTCATTTTTCAATAGAGGGCAAGAACGATTGTCGGATGCATACACTGTTAAAAAAATTCTGAAATTTTACGGTAAAAGTTACTGGCATCCATGTTGCCAGTAACTTTTACCGTAAAATATTTTTTTACTGCAAAATTTTACGGAAGAGAAAACGAGAATTAAAAAGCGAGAGATACGAACGACAAGGATCGAACCCGGGACCCAAAATTTTCACACTGCTTTACTATCCACGGAACCAGATAAGACACATCAGGAGAGCGAAATAGGATGTTATCTGGAACTCACTGTAAGTCACGTGGTGATCAATTGGCGCGGCAATTGCAATTTTTTTATCGGTACAATTCACTGTAAAAAATTTCTGTATGGTAAAGGCTACATTTTACAGTAACATTTACCTTAAAAGCTTCTTGAATTTTTAACAGTGTGCAAAGGATGAGACGTGCTCTTTTAACCCTGTTAAATAATGGTGAAGGATTTTTTTTCTAGAATAGCGTTTTCAAGTATCGATGCGGAATGAGATTCTGCATACAATGCAGCAAAAAAGTGAAAATCGCCATTTTTGGACATACGTCTTTCTGGTTCTGAGGTACAGAACAAGGTGTTTCAAATTGAATGAGACAAAAAGAAAACACGGTTGTGAACGTTATAATTAATATATTTTGAAAATTCAAATCAACCTCAAAACTATATTAAAATTTCTACAGGTGCTCCATATGTGCCTTTCCTGTGATACGACAGATGTCTATACGGTAATAAAGCTCCAGCCACCCTCGTGATAGCATATCCCTTGTGATGCGGTATTTTCCCCGGACTACGGCACAGCAAAAAAGGAAGAGTTATGTTTTTACCATTCGGAATAATAAAGTGTTGGGTGTAAGGATGATCCACTTAGCAGCTGAACCATTCTTCCGATTTTGATGAATGGGGTGTCAATCGATTCGTTATTATGACCCGAGTAACATAGGCTATACTAAACTGCAAGGTTTCTTGACACTGACGTCACGACGTGCGGAAGAAAAGCCTATACATAAAACGTCACAGCCTACTTGGCGAATCAGAGGAAATCGCTATTTGTGAGCTCTTATTGGCTCCTCGCGTCGTAACATCAGTGTCAATTTAAATTGCTGTCTGGTATAGTTAATTATTGGAATACATTTTGTTTAACCCTAAACACTGCATAGCGTTGCCAATTGGATACATGGACTATTTTTATTTATGATCATGCATAAGGCAACTCAAGCATAAAAAGCAAGTATTGGGTATCTTTAAAGCAAATATAACTATCTATCCTCAAAATTAATTAAAAAAAACGGGTTTCAATGTTTTCTAATTACTATAAAAAAACATAAATATATATTTCAAAGAGCAAAAAATCATGCAGTGTAGGGTTAACAGTGCCTCTAGTGGCACGTTCGTCATTCGGTGATTTTTCCCTATTGCCAAATAAAACTTGTATAATTGTAGTTGCAGAATAAATTTGTTTCGACTGAATAAATTAGTTAAGGCACAGTCACACTGCGCTATTCTTTTTGTCTCATTCAATATAAAACACCCTGTACTTCTATAAACGCTACTTTAGAATTACTAAGAAGATTTAGACAATTTTCAATTTTACTCAAGGCACTGGCGCAGCCAGAATTTATCTCCTGGGGAGGGGGATGAATGGGTTATATCAGTCCTCATATAATTATAAACTGTCATGTTACGTTTAGTTATATACACTGAAGTGACAAAAGTCATGGGATAGCAATATGCAAATTTTCAGATGGCAGTAGCATCGCATAGAACAGGTATAAATGCGCAGTGCTTTTACAGAGCTTTCATTTCTGTTCAAGTTATTCATGTGAAGAGGTTTTAACGTGATGATGACCGCACGACGTGAATTAACAGACTTTGAACGCGGAATGTTAGTTGGAGCTAGACGCATGGGTCATGCCATTTCGGAAATCGTTAGAGAATTCAACATTCCCAGATCCACTGTGTCAAGAGTGTGCCGAGAGTATGAAATTTCAGGCACAACATCCCACCATGGACAGCGCAGTGGTCGACCGCCTGCACTTAAAGATCGAGACCGGCGACGTCTGCAAAGAGTCGTAAATTCTAACAGACAAGCAACACTGCGTCAAATCACCGTAGAAATCAATGTGGGACGTACAATGGACGTGTCTGCTAGAACTGTGCGGAGAAATTTGGATTTCTTGGGCTATTCCAGCAGAAGACCGACTCGAGTGCCTTTACTGACAGAACGACATCGCTTGCAGCGACTCTCGTGGGCACGTGAGCATATCGGTTGGTCCCTAGATGAATGGAAAACCGTGGCCTGGTCCGATGAGTCACGATTTCAGCTGGTAAGAGCCGATGGTAGGGTTCGAGTGTGGCGCAGACCCCACGAAGCCATGGACCCAAACTGTCAGCAAGGCACTGTTCAAGCTGGTGGTGGCTCCGTAATGGTGTGGGCTGTTTTTTCATGGCATGGACTTGGTCCTCTAGTGCGACTGGACCGAACATTGACTGGAAATGCTTATGTGCAGCTACTTGGAGATCACTTGCAGCCATTCATGGACTTCATGTACCCAAACAACGATGGGATTTTTATGGATGACAATGCGCCATGTCACCGGGCCACAACTGTTCGCAATTGGTTTGAAGAAAATTCTGGACAATTCCAACGAATGATTTGGCCACCTAGATCGCCCGACATGAATCCCATTGAGCATTTATGGGACACCATCGAGAGGTCTGTTCGTGCC
Source organism: Uloborus plumipes (assembly GCA_038373865.1). Lineage (NCBI taxonomy): Eukaryota > Metazoa > Arthropoda > Arachnida > Araneae > Uloboridae > Uloborus > Uloborus plumipes. Next base: position 20,728 of record JAXGGA010014991.1, on the reverse strand, counting down.
CAAAATCCTGCCCCATCAACGCTTTCACAATTATGGACGTCTATCGAGACAGCATGGCTCAATATTCCTGCAGAAGACTTCCAACGACTTGTTGAGTCCATGCCACGTCGAGTTGTTGCACTTCGCCGGGCAAAAGGAGGGCCGACACGATATTAAGAGGTATCCCATGACTTTTGTCACTTCAGTGTATGTTAAAGCTGGGGTTTGGTCCTCAAAAGGCCCCGCGCTGCTCACCACGGAATTGTCTCTTTCATAGATACTATTTTCAGTTTGGGACGATATCAAAATTTAAATGAAAAATAGAATCAAAGTCTCAGTTAAAGATAAGGATGAAAATAAAAGAAAAAGGTTCTTAATGAATCTTAAATAGCTATTTTGAGGCATTTTCTTCATTAGGGAAAGACTTTATAAACACTCTGTACTTATTCTATTTTGCCTTTCTTTTAACATGTCTTCATTCAATCGCGTCAAATTTTCTTCATTTTTGACTCGATACTATTAAATACGTATAAACTATGAAATTTACTAGGAAAAGTTTAGTCTTTTTGATTATTCTTAAGCACCAGTTTTCCTGTTTACATAATACAAATTATAGTTTGAGAAAACTAAAAAATATGCTTTAAGGGCCATGCTCCACATCGACGTAAAGCAGAAAAATTAGGCAGAAGCGTAAAATGGATTCAATGGTGTTCCTATGGAAAGTACCCGGATTTTCGGTTTCTGCCTTCAGTTTCGGTCGCATTTTGCGCTGATGTGGAGCGTGGCCCTTAGAGTTAATTTTTAAAAGATAAAAGTCACGTTCTTTACAAATATAAAAGTAATATACTGAATACTATCATTAATACTAAAGACTAAACTATATTTCAGGTTACTCTAAGTGATTTTCCTTTGATTTTTAAAACTATTGAATATCCGCTAAGTTTACATACACTTATAACACATCAACATGTAATATAGTTTACCCTCTAGAATTAATAATGATATTAAATACATTATTTTTATGTTTGCAAGGAAAGTGAATTTTATCTTTAATTCAAAGCTACATAACTGAAACACTTGTAATACATCAACATGTAATACAGTATTGCCTTTAGTTATAATGAAAGTATTAAATATATTACTCTTATAATTGTAAAGAACGTGAATTTTATATTTTATTCAGAGTTACATACGTACATGCAAACAAACAAACCCACATGTGAAACTAATAAAAGCGTATTAAAAAGAAAAACAAAAGAAATAAACCGACCATCAAGACTAAGGGCCCTGCTCCACATCTTCGGAAAACGCGACCGAAACCGAAGGCAGAAGCAGAAAATCCGGGCACTTTCCACAGGAACACCATGTAATTCATTTTACGTTTCTGCTTTACGCTCGCGTTTTCTGCTGATGTGGAGCAGGGCCCTAACAAAACTTGGTTTTGTCATTTTTTTAAATAATAATAACTTTGATTCAAGCAAACACCACCTGTAATTTAACTAAATTGAGTTATGGTTTGTCCAAAGAAAGTACTTACCATTAAATAACAATTCCCAGCAATCCATCATTAAATAGTAATTTATCTTCGGATAAAAGTTAAGGAGTACGCGTTCAACATAAGTGCTTCACTATAAGTATTGATGAGTAAATGGACTTGGCGCTTTCTGGAATAGTTAATTGCTGCGTTCGAAATTTTGAATTCAAAACGAAATCTTCATTCGTTATTTAAGTGCGAATTCAAGGAAAATTATTTCGGAGTACAGGGCGCTGTAAAATGCCATTAAGGTTCCAACCACGGATAGATTAATTAGATTAAAGAAGCTTCTTATCAAAGTTCAAAGCTCGGTTTTTGTGCCGTGCATATTTTTCGTTAAGAATAAGTGTTGGTTAAAAGAGAAAGTAGTTTTAAAAGCAGCGTTTTCTTTTAAGATTGAAATGAAATAAAATATTGTGGTGTAGAGGAGCGAAATACAGTGAAACTGCGGTACGTGGATCACTCAAATATCCCAATAAATCGATATATTTTTTCGCGATTGCTGACCCAATGCTAATAGGTGGATCATGCTTTAGAAATCTCAAAAAATGGAAATTTCAGGAAATTGTTTCAGGGTTAAGACAGGATGGCGAGCGAACTTTTCATATTATTTTATTGCATGTCTCAACACGTAAACGATTTTTATGCACGTTCGTGCAGCTGTTTTTTTCAATAAGCGGTACAGATGGAGCTCGTAATTTTGATCTGAAAAAAGAAAATACTTTTATTTCCATTTATTTTTCTTCTGTATAAACTACTAAAAATTGTTACAAATTATGAAATTTGAATGTTTTTTTTCAAAATTAAAAAAAAAGAAATTGTTAAAAAAATCCTTTCAGCTTGATATTTTTTGGGAATGCTTTTTATTCAAATAGATAAGAAAACAACTATGAAGCTAACAAGCACCGGTTTATTTTGATTCGTCGTCTAGTGTTTTTAGTTTAATTTATTTATTTTTTTACAATCTGGTTTGCTTGCTCAGAAAAATCATAAAAATGAAAACTCAAGAAAACGGTCTTTGAAGTTTTCCGTCAGAAAAAAATAGAAAAGCCTGTTCGCGAATTTAAAATATTGTTTGAAACAATCGTCGAATTTTTCCAGGTGCATGTTGGAAGTTGTTCGACCGAAGAGACACCTCTAACTGCATGAGCGCTCATATACCCCATTGCTTTCAGTGCTGTATCTCTGGTAACATTTCGAATTAGCTTGTATAACTTTGCTTACACATTCTTAGTTATATAAGGCATACATTTAAGAAATTAAAAATAATAATAAAAAAAAAATATTTTTTGAGCTTTTTACCCCCGGAAAAATCCTCTTTAAATTGTCACATTTGTTGGAACACCTAACATTTTATTTTGTACTTTTCAAAAAAAAAAAAAAAAAAGTAGACAAATCATTTACTGGATTTGATTTCTATAACGTGATTAATTAGTACTAATATATCAGTAATCAAAAAAAAAAAAAAAAAAAAAAAAAAACGCTTTAGGATTTGAAATGATGACTGAATGGATGGAACGTCGGTTAGTTCACACCCGTTTAATTTTTCATGATTTTACGTCCCTTACGGTATCGAGTTATCGAAAATCTACTGAATTATTAATTTTACCTTATTCCAGCATGTTTGTAATCTTATGATTTACATTTATTGTTAGTAGTGAAACTAATTTAGTTTTTTTGTTATCGATAAAGAGATAACAATTATTGGTTTGCACGTTCAATAGTCTATGTAAATTACATTTTTAAAGTGTTTAATACTACTATCCAAGAAATCATACGCGGGTACAATAATGATTTTAAAAAAAATAAGTAACAATTAAAAGAACATAGTGGGACATGTTTTTAGCGCATAAGTAGTGTGCCTCCGTCTCCCCTTTATCGATATAAAACAGGTTTAAAGTTTGGCGACAGTTAAGGAGGGGGGGGGGGGGAACACCAAATTTCGTTTTAGATTCAAAAATCATTAAACATTTACCAACACTTTGAGAAAAAGCCATTTTAATTGGATTATAATTCTAAGTTTTACTAAATGATGTCTTGTAATACAGTCTGCTATTTTCAACGAAATTAATTGCATCAATATATAGATCTTGACGATTGACATAATTAAATTCCTAAATGTTTAAATATCAAATGACTAAATTGAAAAACAAAAGTTAGTGTGTTCATATTCTAGATATAATAGAGCCAAGTTTCTCTAAAAATATCTGAATTCAATAAAAAAAAAAAGTGTTACTTTTAGAAAAATTCTTAACCCTACACTGCATGAATTTTTATTCTTTGAAAGACACATATATGTTTTTTAATGTAATGAGAAAACATTGGAACACATTTTTGAAAAATTGATTTCGAGGATAGATGGTTAGATTTGCTTTAAAAATATATAATACGTGCTTTTTATGCGTGAGTTGCCTTATGCATGGTCATAAGGAAAAATAGTCCATGTATCCAATTGGCAACGCTATGCAGTATAGGGTTAAAATACATCATTTGAAGTAATATCGATACCTAAGAGGTTCTTTCCTTATTAAGTACACTTAAAAATAATTTTCTAGTTATTCAAATTCTTTCGCGTTATTCATCTGCTTAAACCTAACAAGGAAAATGGCTGCACTTGACTACGCGCAATTACCGTAATCCCTTGAAAATTTCGAGAAGGAATAGTAATTGGATGGAGCCATCAAGTACCTGACTCGAAGTTTGTAATTTAAAATCATAATTGCTCTGTGAATCTAGTCGCTTTAATGAAGCCTATGTTACAAGATATAATAAGCGTCAAAATCATCTTCAATAGGATTTACGAAATCGATACTTTTTTTTTTTAATTTTAAAGATTTTATTTCAAAACTGTTTTAAAGTTGAAAGTGAAATGTTGAAGCTATTTCATTTGATAACAATGGACTATTTTTGGAAATGTTAATCCAAAAATCATTGACGCATTTTATTGATTCTCACCATGACTTGAGTTGTTTAAAATGAGCACTAAATCAAACTAGACATGAAAAATTAAAGCCATGATTCCGAAAACCAGTAGTTTTTATCAGTATAGAGTGGTTGGTATATGGGGTTGAATGAGGCACTCGAACCATATGCAAATGTACTTCGAAAAATAAAACTGAAAAGTTTGTTGCCAGTCGATAGTAGTAATGAGTCAACCCATTTTAAAGTAGGCTAAACATGTTTTTATATATGAAGCAAAACAGATTTCACTCTCACCTTTTTCCGAAGAAAGGTTCTTGAAAAAGCCGAAGTTAACGAAACTACATTTATTTGCCCCATCAGAAAAAAGTTAAGCTTTTTAATCATTTCCCAAGAACATTTAAAGTAACATTGCTATAAATGTCTTGACTGCAATTTTATTTATTTATTTATTTATTCTTTACATCTCACAAGAACGATTCGCTCTCTTATCGAGTTCTTATGATTAAGAATTAAGTAACCATGAAATAATTTATGCCAACAAACAAAAATTGCCATGCCGAAAGTAGTGAATAAATCGTTTATATTTTCGTAAAATACATATGAAGTTTCGAACGGTTTTCGTAATCTTAGAGTAATTCGTTTCAACTTTCCTTTAAATCATATCATGAGCCCCCCCCCCCCCCAAAAAAAAGCCCAATACTTTAATGTGTCAGTTAAGAAAAGAAATAATAGATTGAAGTTTCCTAACATCGCCAATGGATTTAGAGACATTGTTTGAGGTTGGGAAACTCTTTACAAAAAAAAGTTTCGATTACAGTTTTTCAGCGTTTTATTGCACACCGGATGACTGAAAACACTTGTTTAGAGGTCGTAAGGAATTTGTTTGTCGATGCAATGAAGTGTGAGCTTTAGTGAAGAAAAGTGAATTGAGAATCATTTTTGGATTTATTTTTCTTTCGGCTTTTCTCGGATGACTTTTCATCCTAAAGCTCACACAGCATTGAATTGAAACTGAGATTCCTTGTAACCTCGAAACACGTTTCTGTAGTAATATGTAGTTTGAGTAATAAAACGTTGAAAAACCTTAACTTATTCTTCTCATACACATGTATTTATTCAATTTTTTCTCTTTCGATGTTCGCACCAAATTTCTCATTTATCTGCGATCCGAAAGTAATATTTAAAAAGCATTAATCACTAGTCAGAAATATCTTTTAATATCGAACATAATCATTACAGGATAGAAAATATTGTCACATAGTCAACTTTAGTAACAAAAATCCTCAGATTCAAAGTATAGAACAGATATCAGAAAATTCAATAATTTTGAAACATTAAATGTATCTTAGATAAAACAGTATTTGTTTTGAGCAAACAATTGCCATACATTTAACCATACAGAGTGTAGTTGCAGCCAGTGGTCGGAAGTAGTGCGCTACAAGTAACGAAACTACTGTAGTAGCTACATTTTTTAGTAGTTTGTAGTGTAGCACACTACTTTAAAAAAAAAAGTAGAGTAGCAACTAGCGCGATACAAAAAAATAGTAGTTCGTAGCGATTTCTGGAAACTACTTTTAAATTAAAAAAATAAATAAATGAATGAAAAAAATCGAGAAAACGGAGGAAAAAAACGAGGTATAATTGACTCTGACTGGTGCATATATTGCACGAATACAGCAGCGGACGCAATGAGAAATAAGAACCACAAAAATATCAGCTCTTTTTAGATACATCATTTTGGATGAAATACATTCAATCTGTTTGATGTCATTAGTTTATTTGGCATCATAATTTTTATATTCCTTCAAATAATTTTCATGTTCCTAAATATTCCCTAGCAAGAAATTAAAAAAAAAATTGAAGGTTGATTATTTTCAATCTTTCAACTTATAAATTCCTTCTTGTGGCGAATATTCGTAAAAATTGTAAAACAATTTAAAAAGGACCAACTTTACTCAAAAAGGGACAAAAAGGAAAAGAACAAATAAATAATAAAATAATTTCCATTTTTATTCCATTTTCAAATGAGTTAATTTATTAAAAACCACTTTTCGAATTTTTTCGGTCAATCGTCAAACAGTGTATGCTTTTTATTTATTTATTTTTTGAAAAGTAGTTTTGAAAAGTAGTTTGTAGTCGCTACATTTAACAAAAAGTAGTTGTAGTTAACTACATTTATAACAAAGTAGTTGTAGTTGTAGTTCGCTATAAAAGAAATGTAGTTTTTCCAACCACTGGTTGCAGCACTTGTCAAGAGCGGATGCAGAAATGTTCTAAGGGAGGGGGCAATTGAATTTTTTTCTTACTTGCCCATTTTTTTCGCCATGCTTCCTTGTTCAGTACAAATGTTTTGGCCTTCCATTTCGAAAAATTTCCAAATCAGAGGATCGAATCCCCATCCTTTCCCTTAATATCATCAAAGATCAACTAAAATTTTTCTTTTGAACTTAAAAATCGAAAAACTGCTGAAGAAGAGTCCCTCTGCCCTTGGCACTTATTTAGTAAAGCAAAATGGAAAACTACGTATCTGCCTGCTATCAGTGAAAGAATTTTTGATGCAAACAGATTTTTAGACTGATTAATAAATACACTTTCTCCAACTGTCTTTTAAGGTTTATCATTACGAGCTTTTTTTCTTCCTTTGATTATTTCAAGCGCAACTCAATTTTTAAAGTTATGAAGGAGACTGAATTTGCGAAAAAGGAAAAATAGAAAAAAAAAGATTTAATTAAAAAAAGTCTTGATTAAATAAAAGAGTTTCTCCCTAAAAAAGATTCATTAACTTTTACGATGATTTCGGAAGCTAAGTGAGAAATGCTGTTAGTTGGGAAAAAATGTTTTTTTCCTGCAAAAAATAGTTTGTTCCTCACTAACTTGGCCACTTACTTTACCATTTTTTCTGAAATATAAATTTATATTCATTTTATTATTTCACAGTGGTTCAATCTCAGTGGGTTGGGAATTTAGAACCCTAAGTTAGACTACCCTGCGTGTAAAGAAAAAAAGCCGACATCATACCAGCACGTATTAATAAACCCTTTTAGTAAAAGTACTTTTAAAACTGCTTTGCTCTTAATTAAACGGAAAAGGAAAATACTATAAAAACAAACTTTGCTTAGGGAAAAATACAGAAGGAAGACTACAAAATTATTTAATGAATTTAAAACATGTTTTTATCTGGACATATTAACAGTTTTTTGAGCATTTTTAAAATTTTAACCTTTGTTTAAACACTGAATAAGTATTAACGCTTTGAAAAAATTTAATTCACATCAGTTTTAATTAAGCAACACGTTGGTTATTAATCGTAATTATTTTACTATTTTTTATGTGGCTTCCATTGGAAGAAGCTCTCGTATGCATGTGACTCCCTCTGCCAAAAAGGAAAAAAAAATAAATAAATAAATAAAATAAAATAAAGAAAAAAATATTAAATAAGTTTCGTGCAGTTTTTTCTCTTCGTTATTGGTTTATCTCCCGATTTGAGTTGACACTTTTGAAATTCATTTCACTCAAGGGAGGGGCGATGGGGCGATCGCCCCTCCCTTGAGTGACTCTTCTCCAGCAGTTTTTAGATTTTGAAGTTCAAAAAGGACAATTTTAGTTGATCTTTGATGATATTAAGGGAAAGGGGGAGAGAATTCGGGGCTCTGACCAGGAAATTTTTCGAAATGGAAGACCAAAACATTTGTAATCAACAAGTGTTAACAAGGATGCATGGCGAAAAAATGGGTAAGTAAGAAAAAAAAAAACAATTGCCCCTCGCTTGGAACACTTCTAGATCCGCCCTTGATGTAGGGGCACCAGACATATTAGCTATCAGCTAATATTGAAAAGATAGATCTTTATTGCTTCCCTTACACCAAGCGGCCATAGCTCATTCTATAAAGTAATATGCAAAAAAAAAAGTTAATGCTGTTATAACAGAAGAACATTTCCACCCTAATGTATAGAAAGTGTCTTGTCAAACTGAGACAGTAATGTTGAGAAAAACGGAAAGTAATTATATTTCACCTTCATTTTACTTTTACTTGGTGTTTCAGAAAAGACAACTCTACTTAGAGATTACATAAGAGTAGATAAGTAAGAGATAGAAAGGTGTAACAAGTGGCAAGTTGGAAAGATATTGGTTATAAGTTTTTGTAAATTTGTGCTTTAATAGTGACCCACGAGTCAGTCTACACTGCATACTTGTAGTACTCGATGCATGTACTGATGAAACACTTATCGTTACGTAATCGAAATTAAAAATAATAAAATAACTGCAAAAGTCAGACAAAAAATATTCAAAATATCTTTCATTCCAGGAAATTGATTAATTGCTACACTTTTGATTATATGCTTTACATTATGAGAAGCATAATGTTTATACAATATTGGATATGTAAACATAAAATTGTTCATCATAAATTAGCTTATTTTACGGAATACCTCTGCATACGATTTTCGTGAACCTTAAGCGTATAAAATATTGAGATCCATTATAGTTTTAATACCATAATAAGACGCATTAACCCAGTATCAGAGTAGGTTAATATTTCAACCTCCAGCTACAACGCCGTTCATTTATCTGATATGGCCAAGGCACTCACCTATACCAAGGCTTCACTAGAACGCTATCTAATGAAGCCTTGCCTATACACATTTATTTTTATGAAAAAATCAGCCCTTTTATCGGGACTAAAACAACACATGTCATGAATGAACAGGTTCGTTGTAAAAGCTTGTATTATTTAGTATTTTGAAAAATATTTCATTCAATACTTTTCTGGTTTGAAAATCCATGATGATCTTGCAAACATATATAATGCATCCTTTGTGTTATATAACAATACCGAGAAGAATAGATCTTCCTTTACTATTTTCCTTTCAGTTATTTTCCAGAAATATCCTACGGAGTTCAAAGATGAATTCTAAGGCTTCCTACAAAACTGATGAAAAAGTATTTTTGGGCGAAACGTAAAGTAATGCTCACCAGAAATAACGAAGCCATGCTTTCACCAGGTTTTCGAACTTTTCGTAGAGAATTTTTGTCCAAAGAGGATGCACTAGTATTTTCTGCGCTCCCTGTTAAAATGTTTTCAATATTCCGTACGTTTCTCACAGGGCGCAATAATATTTTTTATCTTAAAAATGTATTACAAAAAATGTTCTAGGTTATATTTCATTGCTATCTACATTCTTGCTGTTCGTTTGCTGTTTTCAATCTTGCAGATAAAAAGACTGAACCCCCTCTCAAAAAAAAAAAAAAGGAAATAGTCTGCAATAAGACAAAAGATTGATTTTGAAGAAAATGTGCTTGGCCTTTGAATGTTTGTAAATGATCTTTGCTTACTGTAACTTATTCAAGCAAAAGTGTTAAAAAGGGTCTAACTTTTTCATGCCTCAATTATAGCTCTTTCGTTTTTAGCCTACTTTACCGTTAAAAATAAAAGAAAGACGAAAAAAGTATTAAAAGTAGCTTAATGCATCTAAAAAATATCGCCAAGTCCAAAAAATATCGCCAAGTTAAAAAAATATCGCCAAGTCAAAAAATATCGCCAAGTAAAAAAAATAAAAAGGTAAAATGAATATCGAAAAATTAAAAATTTGAAAGTAGGGTATTGAGATGGGGAATTTGTGTGTCGGTCGGTCGGTCGGTCTGTCTGTCCCCCCCTAATAACTTTTGAATGAACATTCCGATTTGGACAAACTTTTTTTTGTTGGAAAGATCTCGGCGAGTGCAGCTCATTCTCATATTTGATTTTTCGATTTGAACAATTTTTGGTTCAACTTTGAACCGTTCAAATAACCGGTCCCGCGATGCTAACTTTTGAGTGAACAGTCCGATTTGAACAAACTTTTTTTTGTTCGAAAGATCTTTTCAAGGATACCTCATTCCCGTATCTACATTTTCGATTTGAACAATTTTTCGTTCAACATTGAACCGTTCAAACAAGCTGTCACCCCTAATAACTTTCGAATGAACAGTCCGATTTAAACAAATTTTTTTTTGTTCGAAGCATCTCAGCAAGGATACTTCATTACCGTATTTAAATTTTTTCATTTAAGCATTTTTTCGTTCAACATTGAACCGTTCAAGCAACCTTTCCCCACCTAATAACTTTTGAGTGAACCGTCCGAATGGAATAAACTTTTTTTTGTTTGAAAGATCTCGGAGAGGCTTTCCCATACATTCCCATATTTCGCTTTTTGATTTGAACCATTTTTCGTTTATTATTGAACCGTTCAGAAAAAAAATTAACATTAGCGTCTACGGGGAATTTAAGTTGAATGTTGATCCTGAACTTAAAGTCGGATTTCCTTCAAACCAACTTTGTAAGAAAATGGTTTTGATAAATAATGTATGTAAAGTACTTTTCTGAGTAATATTCTGTGAGGACTCTGATTCCGACTCCGACTCCGCAAACATGGCGGAAATGCAGGGTCAGAAAAAAAATGACTGACTGTGTAGACGATTTTTTTGTTTGTTTATTCATTTGTTTTATTTTATTTATTTATTTATTATTTTTTTTTTTGGCAGACGATTTTTTGTAACAAAAATTTTTCATTCACGAGAACATTTTATTCTTTATTTATATTTGACAACTGGCAACGGATTAAAAGTGAAATTCGAGACATTTTATTAACGGACGAGTTTTTTTTTCCTTTTTTTTTCTTTCTTTGATAAAATACGTTTTGATGCTCTTTGTACTTTTATGTATTTATTTATTTATTTTATTATTATTATTATTATTATTTTTGAAAACGATGGAGGATTTTTTCTACGGAGGAACTGTAACAATTACTCTTTAAAAAGAGCGACAAAACTTTATTTATTCGTTAATTACTTTTTACGTGTCTATTTCATCTGATGAGAGGGGTATATTTTGCTTTTCAAAATCGGCTCTAAGTGCTAAAAAGGTATGTTTGACATAATTTTCAGTCTCAGATAATCAAGAGAATAATGATCAGATGCGAGAATGCCGATGTCGATGTACGGGAAAGTAGGCTCGTTTAGTTCTTGACAGAACTTCTTGTTTAATAATCATTTTAAATATTGAGAAATAAAGCAAAATCAATGAGAAACGGCAAGTCCAAAAAGAGGAGCAACAACATTAAAAAGTTCTTTAATTTTTAACGATTCAATTAAATAAAATAAAAGACCATAAAGTGAGTTAAATTTTTTTGTCTTAAGAACAGGATTTTTTACACTTTACATTTCATGCATACAAAGCGAAAACATACGAAGATTTTGAAGAGGCATTCTGTTGCTTTGGGGTTGTTTTCAAAAAAAAAAAAAAGAAATCAGGAAATGAACGGAGTTGTTTTCTGATTCTGTTGCATTTTCTAAACAGAATGAATTTCCGGCTGATGAAAAAAAGAAATGTTGTTGAAATGAAAAGCTTTGAAATAAAATGGCGTTAAGGACAGTTCTTTCTGAAATTATTCACAAGACTTCGTTCTGAATAGAATGTGTTTTGAAATGAAACGTGGAAAGTAGAGTGAAGATTAAAAATGATTTTCGTAGGAATAGGAGCCTTCCTTTTGTTTCAAAGGTACTTGCTGTTTCTTAATTGTCATAAGAATTATAGTTAGAAGTTTTCGTTAAATAATTTAATGAACTTACTGCTAAATGTAAATAAGGATAACAAAAACATAGAGCTCCACTTGTAAAACCATTTTCACTGTGAGGTTTTTTTCATTTTAGTTTCTTGTTCTGAATATTGCTCTAGAAATTTAAATTTTATATGGGTATAGCTACATAAAAGAGAAACTAGTGACTTGAGATGTTATTATTATTATATTTTGCACATTTAACTAACACTTGGCATACAGCCAGCGTATTTTTACGGTTTTTGCTGTCTGTGAATAGAGCGCGGGTTACGTAAAAATACCTTAGAAAAAATACCCTCTGCAAGCGTAATTCGGCTGCGAAGTATGCCCGCATGCCAAGTGTTAATCGTAACAGAGTTAGCTCTTCTGTACATGAGAGCGAAAACGTATGAACTCCGGTATTTGTTATTTATTTCTATGCTCTAAACAGTGTTATTTTATACCAGAAAAAACTGCAGTTTAAAAGCAAAAGAAATACATATGGGAAATGCTATTAGCAGATATAAAATTACATAAAAAAACAATCAGCGTCAAACAGTTGATACTTTGTATGGATATAAAACACTCTAGAAACAAATTACAAACAATTCTGAAAGTGCTAAAAACAATCAGCGTTAAACAGTTGATACTTTGTATGGATATAAAACACTCTAGAAATAAATTACAAACAATTCTGAAAGTACTAAATTTACGCATTAGACAAAAATTTGATTTCATTCATTCGAATCTATGACTAATATCTATGCGCCATTTCAATATTTATTTTCTCAAAACGGATCAAAAGTTTAAAAATCTTAGAAGTAATTCACCGCTTGCTTGATTCTGGCTTTTAAATGCAAATCATTTTCCAGGGAAAGTAAACGTAGGAATGCTTTTTGCGAATTCATGAGCGAGCAAACATTCCGGATATTTTCATTTCTTTGGGTCCTCTGTTTTCCTTTCTGTGTGTATCTTGGTGAAACGCAGCGAAAGCATTTCTTCCCAAAGGAGGAAAGGAATTATTTCCAAAACTATTTAGCTTGTATTTGCTTTTTGGTCAGTAGACTTTCATTTTGTTTCGTTTCATTTTTTTTTTCTTTTCCTTTCTTAAACATTTTTTTCTGCGGTTTTTTCAAGCAAAAGTAGAACATATAAAGACACTACTTTACATATTTTGCATTTTAATCCACCTAATTTGCAGCGTTCTTGCAACGTTTTGCAGTTTTGTTTAGTTTGAATAAACAAATTACGTTTTGAATTTTATAAAACATTTTTTCGTGAATTAAAGTTCGTTGAATACTACTGAGTATTTCATCCAAAAAAAGTAATTAGAGGTAAATATGTTTTTTTTTTAATATCTAGTTACGAACTCGTTTATGGAGAGATTATACCAATGTATTGTACCGTGTAATTACTGCATCACATAGAGTTTGTATTACCAGCAATGCTTGTAATGCCGTATTCCAATACACAGGCATTGGTCGCAGTGCAGGAGACAAGCTTTTTGTGCAAAGTAGGCTTTGCATACGGTTTTTTATATTTTAAATCAAAGTACAGTGAACTCTCACTTATTCGCCGGCCCAAGGGACCAAGAGAGACGTATAAGTGAACAAGCTTATTTAAAGAACTAAAACGCAACATAGATTCTAATGAGAGAATGAATGAGAATATTTCTATAAAAAGGGACATATTACTACGGTTTGGCAACTACTGTAACTTGACTAAAATGATAAATAGAAAACAAAAATTGTAGCATACCTAATTACGAATTGTTCCCTTTAAAACAATGCGTAATAGATAATTGTTCCTCTCTGAGCTCTAGTTAATTCGGAAAAAATGCCTTCCTTAAGCAATAAAGGTGAAAGATTAAAGAGGAAAGCTTTTTTTTTTAAAGAAAATAAATAAAAATTTTTACATTTTAGAGAAAATTCGGCGCATAAGTGAAATATTTTTCTTTAGAGTGACGCATAAACGAATGATGTTATCATTACGGTGAACTCTCACTTATACACCGCCTCATTTATGCGCCTTTTTCACTTATACGACGATTTTCAGTGATCCCGGAACATTTCATAGTAAAATAATGATAATTTCATTCGTTTATACGTCGCTCTAAAGATAAATATTTCACTTATGCGCCGAATTTTCGTAAAATGCAAACGATTAAACTTATTTTCCTAAAAAATAATCATGTTTCTTCACTTTCCTCTTTAATCTTTCGCTTTTATTGCTATTTGAAGGCATTTTTTTCGTCTGAACTAGAGTTCGGAGAGGGATACTTATCTATTATGGATCGTTTGAAAGGGACCAGTTTGTGACTAGGTATGCTACAATTTTTGTCTTTACCTTATCATTGTATTTAGGTTACAGCAGTTGCCAAACCGTAGTAATATGACCATTTTCTATAGAAACATTCTTATTCATGCTCTCATTAGAACTTATATAGCATTTTAGACTTTTAAATAGGCTTGTTCACTTTTGCGTCTCTCTCACTTATGCGCCTTTTTCTGTTGGTCCCTTGGGCCGGCGCATAAGGGAGAGTTCACTGTATTTCTCTATGAAATGTGTTGGGTCCATTCAAAATCGTCATATAAGTGAAAAAGGCGCATAAATGAGGCGGCGTATAAATGAGAGTTCACTGTATTAATTAGTTCATTTATTTTTTTTTAAATTATCCAGCTGAACGTAGTTCATATGTAAAGTATTGCATTTTTAATTTCATTTATTCATTTCTTATTGTTATTTATTTGTTTATTTATTTTTAAACTTCTTAAGAGCAAGAATCTGAGAAACTGTTACGCCTAGCATTATGAGGTGATTCATGACATCTCAGATTTTCTCCTAAAAATTACCAAATGTTTATTATCTTATTGAAAGACCAAATCCAGAATGTTTTGTTCTAAAGTTGAGTTGTTTCGTTTTTATGGACCCCTAAAGTTGAAGGTGCGGCATCAAAAATTAAGCGGACTTTCAAGACATGGAGGTTGCTATGAGCGAATTTTTTTACATTTCGCCTCAAAGGACTCAACTGTTCTGTTAAGACAAAGAATAAAGTATGACATTGGCAAAAAAAAAAAATATTTCAATATGTTGTTGGCAGAGGAAGTTATGACCATTTGAATGTCGGTAAAATATGACATTTTTCAAATTTCGGCCTTACGCAACTAAAAGCACGTTGAACTTTCCTCGGTTGTTTATACATTATTTTAAAGTGCTTGCACTGGCCTTTCAAACGACACTACTTTTGCCGTGGCAACTGAAATGTACAAGCTGATTTTGGACCTCAAAAATGCTAAAAATCGTCAAAAATGCCTGATTTTGAGGGCCTTCACTGACCTTACTGCAACAACTTACCACAAATTTAACATCCATTTTATAAAGTATCAACCTTCTATATTCCATATGCAAAAAGAAAGTTGGAGTTCAACAGTTCCTGGTAAGAGTTTTGGCTCATAGCAACTTCCATGTCTTGAAAATCCGCTTAATTTTTGATGCCTCCCCTTCAACTTTAGGGGTCCATAAAAACTTAGCAACTCAACTTTAGAACAAAACATTCTGAATTTTGTCTTTCAATAAGATAATAAACATTTGGTAATTTTTTGGAAAATATCTGAGAGGTCATGAATCACAAGCGTGACACTCTCTCAGATTCTTGCTCTTAATCAAATAACTACAAAGTTTTTTTTTCCCCTTTTACAGTATAGGAATGTGTCAGCGTGTTTTTTATTTTTTAAATATAAGCTCAAATTCATTTAGTATTTCATTTTTGTAATTAAAGAAAAAAATGGTTCTTTTAATTTGAAACCAATTAAAGCAATAAATTTAGAAAGCTTATACCTACCTCTAGTGATGCTCAGTCTCCATTGTTATCACGTCTTGATGTAGTAATTACCAATGTGAATGTTGCATCGCCAGAATTATTAAAATTTTAAGTCAGTGGTATATTTTAATCAACTAAGCAGACTGTATTTCATTTTAAATCTTAATTATATCTGTGAATGTAGCTTGAATAAATACAAGTTATACAGGAACTAACTCCACTGATTTGCTGTGCAACTCTCATGCAATATGCTGTATTTCTAAAAGAAAAAACAGCTTTCCGTGTTAAAACTGTTTTGGATACGGAACTCATTAGAGGTTTTTGCTCTTGTTTTGCTGAGAAAAAAACAGTATTTTTTTAATAAGATATTTTGATGTTTTTTAAATATTTCATTGCTTACTACATGGACGCTGAAATTTAAAGTAACAATAATAGCTATTTTTTTTCCAAGAACGCAGCCATGTTCATCTTATTCGACAAAATCATGCCAAACATTGTACTGCTTTTCATAAAAACTATTTCCCTTATATTGTTCGCCACAAATCCATTTCCAGGAAAATAGTCAAGTCCAGCATGTTTGTCTTGTTGTTTTAGAAAGAGACGTAGAAAAACATCTATACTTCGAACTTAGTTTCTCGGGTTTCGGAAACACAAGGATATATGCTGAAAGAGTGAATGCAGCTACTTTCAAAGCTTATAACATATTCCTAAATATAGGCAAAACTTCAAGGACTTAGCTCGTTGAAATTGCTAGTTCCTTTCTGTAAATATTTTCATCTATTAGGAATCGAAGCGTTATAAGGTTTTGTAAAAAAAAATTTTGTCATACGTAAGGTTTGAATAAATTATACAAATGTGGGAAAAAATGAACTTTTACTTTTTTTAACTTTTGAGTTTGTTTTATAGTATAAGGAGAGCACTCAAAGGTAGAGAACCTTTATACTCAGAGTAGTGACAAGGACGGAAATAGCGCTTCTGCGCATGCACTACGAGTGGAAAAACCGTCCAACTCGAATTAGTTAGGGCATCCGCACTTGGCTTGGTATCGCTCGTTTGGCGTAAAGTGGTCAGTTGCCCGCGGTCGAAAAGGAAAACCCAACCCAACACTTCTGTTGGTGCATTTGGTATTGTTTTTAATCGTATGAATGAATTTATGCCAGACAAGCGGTATTTCACATCACTCATTAGTCCTTGTGAATATTTTTTGGATCCGTTAAAATTTTATCTGCTACTTCATGTAATTTTTGTACTTTTTCCAAAATTAAATTTTTACCATGCATATACATTTAAACTAGGGATGCACCAATTAATCGACAGTACCAAGTAATCGGCCACTTTGCCGATTATTAATAATCGGTGAAATTGGGACGATTAATCGCTGAATTTTTTTTTTTTAATATTCTTCTTTAAAGTGTACCTTCACTAAGAACCTATGATGAATGATTTTATTGACAGTAATAATAATCCTCACAGTCGATATAAAGTTATCAAAAAATAATTCTCCAACTTTTTTGAATAAATATACACATAGGTAATGTTGCAACATTTTTCATGTCGCGATAGTTTTCTCCTTTTAGCACAGTGCTTTTAAATAACCTCTAATTTTCGCAAAGAATAAAAGTCTTGAATTAAATGGCTACTAATTATTAAAATTTTGAATTAAAAGTACTCCTAAATTGGAGTGCTCACCAAAGACCCCCCCCCTTCCATTTTTAAATTTTTAAGTCCAATTAATATAATTAACAATATGTTAACGTAATATTGACAATATGAAAATTGGTTCGAAGAAATATGATAAAATAATGAAATTATTTTGTGAAAATTAGGAAAATGGAGAAAAAGAGAGAAAAAAACAGTGATTGTGAAATTGGCAATATTAAAAGCAATCATCCTTATCATTAATCAGCACAGCCGAATAATCGGCCGATTATCAACAACCGATTAATTGGTAATCGACCAATTTACTTATCGGTGCATACCTTATTTAAACACTTAACAGATTTTTTAAATCTAAGAAATAAATTTAAAAAATACATTTCAAGTATTATGTAAAGTAAAATCTTGTCAAAGTTTTATGAACTCTGTTTATACAACTTTTGATGAGAACATTAATTTTAGATAAGTACCGTAAAGTCGGGTTACTTGGACCCACAAGGAGGTTACTTGAGCCCACAGTAAAATGATAAAATCTGGTTTTGGTACTAGCATTAGAGACTGCAGAGTGCTTCTACCTAGAGGAGAAACGAGGAACTACGTGCAAGTCTTCAACTAATAAGTACCAAGCCTAGATTTTATCATTTTACTGTAATGGGCTCAAGTAACCCCCTAGGGTCCAAGTAACCCGACTTTACGGTAATGAATAAGTTTGAATATTTAAGTAAGATACAGTATTAAAATCAGTAAATGTACTAAATGATTCTATCATATATATTTACAAGTTTTTTTTACTAAACACTAAAATATTGTCCTAGCTCAAGGATATAATTTAATAGCTTTGATGCGCATAACCATGAAAAATAAAATAACTATATTTGGAAATAGGGTTTGAAAATATATTTTCCAAAGCATCGAATGTTTGGATAAATATCTAACACTTTTATTCAACAAAAAATAAACTTGTGAAAATACAATTAGTCCGTGTCTTTAATAAATATAATATTTAAAATTAATTTCTCTGAGAAGCAATATCTATTTCATAAAAAAGTACTATTTTGACTAGTATTTATGTATGAATGATATTTATAGTCATTTGTGGAATGAACATTTGAAAGAGTGTTTTACCAAAAAAATTATTATAAATTTCCTATTAGCCTTTTTTACATGGACTCTATAAAGCCGATTATATGCACTTTCCCGATATAATCATACACAAACATCACAATCTCAGACACACAAAAAAAAAAAAAAAAAAAAAAAAAAATCGATGAATTAATATATTTTATAAACAAATTATAGGGCATTACGTTTATAATCGTTATTTTTGATGACGAATGAATATTGAAAGTTTAGTAATCAATTCATATTCATTTATTTTAATTCTAAATCTAAATTTCGAAAAATTTTCTGACACTATGATATTTTCGTAACTATCGAATACAATCTCAATGAAGCAGCAGAGAATCCTGAGAATAAGAGACACTAAGTAACAAAATATTTGTAGAAAGATAATTTGTACAATGTAATACAAAAAAAAAAAAAAAAATCAAGCGTACTCATGGAAATGTTTTAAACACTTCCAAAATATAAAAATTCCGTTGAAAGAGACCCTCCATCTTTCTGCTTTAAATGACTTTAAATGCAAGCGCTTTAAACCTTGAGTACAGTAACCTGTTTGGCGTGCGTTTAAAGCCCAGCTGTCGCCAAAGCAAGCTTCTTCGTGGACTTTTAAAAACAGTCTTAAAAATAAAATTACAGGTAAAAAAACACTATGAAATGAAGCAAGACCGTTAGTTGATAGATTAAAGTACATTCTAAATGCATTGGTTTATTTTTATCGTTCAAAATATTGCTCAGAATATAGCAAACAAAACCTTGAACATAGGTCTGATAAAACAAAAGAATTTTTTAAAAAATCCTGAGGAGAATAAAACTTCATTGAAGGCACTAGACTAGTGCACAGTACATCAAAGAATGTAAAACTGAAAACCATATTGCATGACTTAATTTATTTCATTAGTAATCCACTTTTTTTCTGGAGCGCAAGTCGCGCGCAATGCTATTCCTATGGACGGGAACTTCAGCGTTGGACGGTTTTTGCCATTGACCAATCAGCGCGCGGTACACCTGTGTCGCTTGCGCACTTTTTTTTTTAAAACCAAAACGCTTAGATAGTTATACTGCTTAAACATCAATACTTAGTGCATTTTTCTTTTTAAACTCCAAATACTCAGCAGTTAAGTAATGACAAAGCTTCTCTGATTTTCTTTTGAATTATGAGTTCTTCCGTAGTATTTATTCGTCAATCATTCTCGTAAAAACCTAAGTTACAGACAAATAAAAATTCAGATTGTATTCGGATGAAGGTAAATTTTCCCCAAAAATATTCATCCGAAAGTTTTCCAAAATGAATAGAGCCAGTTTAGTCAACCCATCATGAGCAGTTTTGAAATGTTCTTATCTTGAGGTATACTTCTTTTATAAACTGCTCGAAACACTCTCTGCACTGTTATTTTTTATTTGTGTTCTAGACTGCATACCAGTGATCAGTTTGTGTCTTCGCTTATGGGGACGGCATTTTCCCCTTTGTCCCCTCATAAAAAGCGCAAGAGCATCAGACTAAACAAAAACAAATTTACCGGAAAACTTTAAAAAGTCAGCTGCCAAATTTTGCCAATATCAGCCTCGTTGCGCTTGAACTTTATTTTTAATCTACTGTTCAAATTGAGTACGTTTGATTTGAACACCCTTGTAGATTCCCCATTAACGCTTTACTCTTAGCCTTTTATTTTCTTTTTATATAATTGTATTTCTACACTATACTGGGCATTAGGTGATTAGCATCCAAGACATAGTTTCAATCTGTTTTATTATTAAATGCATCTTTTAGCTGAAGCATTAGTTTATTACAAACATGCAAACATGCATTCACAATCTCCTTGCGTTTGCAGTTAAAAACATACCGAGTTAAATGCACCCGAATACTTTTTTTTTTTGCTTCCTGTACTTTGTCTCTACCCACATTCTTCTTCACTTAGAATCTTTTCAAAGAACGAAATTTTTCCCTTCCGAGAAGGAATTTTAATGGCTCACACTTACTTTGAACATTTCGAACAGTTTTATGCTTTGCATTGAAAGAGCTTTTCATAGATCGAAAGAGTTTTGAGGAACCCTCTTCCTAAAAGTAGAATTGAAACGTACTTTACGCGGAGAGCTGAAAGATAAGACAACACGTGAACAAG
>JAXGGA010014990.1:15000-22500 GCA_038373865.1 Uloborus plumipes | reverse complement strand
GGGGGGGGGGGGGGGGGGGGGGGGGGTGGGGGGGGGGGGGGGGGGGGGGGGGTGGGGGGGGGGGGGGGGGGGGGGGGGGGGGGGTGGGGGGGGGGGGGGGGGGGGGGGGGGGGGGGGGGGGTGGGGGGGGGGGGGGGGGGGGGGGGGGGTGGGGGGGGGGGGGGGGGGGGGGGGGGGGGGGGGGGGGGGGGGGGGGGGTGGGGGGGGGGGGGGGGGGTGGGGGGGGGGGGGGGGGGGGGGGGGGAGGGGGGGGGGGGGGGGGGGGGGGGGGGGGGGGGGGGGGGGGGGGGGGGGGGGGGGAGGGGGGGGGGGGGGGGGGGGGGGGGGGGGGGGGGGGGGGTGGGGGGGGGGGGGGGGGGGGGGGGGGGGGGGGGGGGGGGGGGGTGGGGGGGGGGGGGGGGGGGGGGGGGGGGGGGGGGGGGGGGGGGGGGGGGGGGGGGTGGGGGGGGGGGGGGGGGGGGGGTGGGGGGGGGGGGGGGGGGGGGGGGGGGGGGGGGGGGGGGGGGGGGGGGGGGGGGGAGGGGGGGGGGGGGGGGGGGGGGGGGGGGGGGGGGTGGGGGGGGGGGGGGGGGGGGGGGGGGGGGGGGGGGGGGGGGGGGTGGGGGGGGGGGGGGGGGGGGGGGGGGGGGTGGGGGGGGGGGGGGGGGGGGGGGGGGGGGGGTGGGGGGGGGGGGGGGGGGGGGGGGGGGGGGGGGGGGGGGGGGGGGGGGGTGGGGGGGGGGGGGGGGGGGGGGGGAGGGGGGGGGGGGGGGGGGGGGGGGGGGGGGGGGGGGGGGGGGGGGGGGGGGGGGGGGGGGGGGTGGGGGGGGGGGGGGGGGGGGGGGGGGGGGGGGTGGGGGGGGGGGGGGGGGGGGGGGGGGGGGGGGTGGGGGGGGGGGGGGGGGGGGGGGGGGGGGGGGGGGGTGGGGGGGGGGGGGGGGGGGGGGGGGGGGGGGGGGTGGGGGGGGGGGGGGGGGGGGGGGGGTGGGGGGGGGGGGGGGGGGGGGGGGGGGGGGGGGGGGGGGGGGTGGGGGGGGGGGGGGGGGGGGGGGGGGTGGGGGGGGGGGGGGGGGGGGGGGGGGGGGGGGGGGGGGGGGGGGGAGGGGGGGGGGGGGGGGGGGGGGGGGGGGGGGGGGGGGGGGGGGGGGGGGGGGGTGGGGGGGGGGGGGGGGGGGGGGGTGGGGGGGGGTGGGGGGGGGGGGGGGGGGGGGGGGGAGGGGGGGGGGGGGGGGGGGGGGGGGGGGGGGGGGGGGGGGGGGGGGGGGGGGTGGGGGGGGGGGGGGGGGGGGGGGGGGGGGGGGGGTGGGGGGGGGGGGGGGGGGGGGGGGGGGGGGGGGGGGGGGGGGGGGGGGGGGGGTGGGGGGGGGGGGGGGGGGGGGTGGGGGGGGGGGGGGGGGGGGGGGGGGGGGGGGGGGGGGGGGGGGGGGGGTGGGGGGGGGGGGGGGGGGGGGGGGGGGGGGGGGGGGGGGGTGGGGGGGGGGGGGGGGGGGGGGGGTGGGGGGGGGGGGGGGGGTGGGGGGGGGGGGGGGGGGGGGGGGGGGGGGGGGGGGGGGTGGGGGGGGGGGGGGGGGGGGGGGGGGGGGGGGGCGGGGGGGGGGGGGGGGGGGGGGGGTGGGGGGGGGGGGGGGGGGGGGGGGGGGGGGGGGGGGGGGGGGGGGGGGGGGGGGGGGGGGGGGGGGGGGGGGGGGTGGGGGGGGGGGGGGGGGGGGGGGGGGGGTGGGGGGGGGGGGGGGGGGGGGGGGGGGGGGGGGGGGGGGGGTGGGGGGGGGGGGGGGGGGGGGGGGGGGGGGGGGGGGGGGGGGTGGGGGGGGGGGGGGGGGGGGGGGGGGGGGGGGGGGGGGGGGTGGGGGGGGGGGGGGGGGGGGGGGGGGGGGGGGGGGGGGTGGGGGGGGGGGGGGGGGGGGGGGGGGGAGGGGGGGGGGGGGGGGGGGGGGGGGGGGGGGGGGGGGGGGGGGGGGGGGGGGGGGGGGGGGGGGGGGGGGGGGGGGGGGTGGGGGGGGGGGGGGGGGGGGGGGGGGGGGGGGGGGGGGGGGGGGGGGGGGGGGGGGGTGGGGGGGGGGGGGGGGGGGGGGGGGGGGGGGGGGGGGGGGGGGGGGGGGGGGGGGGGGGGGGGGTGGGGGGGGGGGGGGGGGGGGGGGGGGGGGGGGGGGGGGGCGGGGGGGGGGTGGGGGGGGGGGGGGGGGGGGGGGGGTGGGGGGGGGGGGGGGGGGGGGGGGGGGGGGGGGGGGGTGGGGGGGGGGGGGGGGGGGGGGGGGGGGGGGGGGGGGGGGGGGGTGGGGGGGGGGGGGGGGGGGAGGGGGGGGGGGGGGGGGGGGGGGGGTGGGGGGGGGGGGGGGGGGGGGGGGGGGGGGGGGGGGGGGGGGGGGGGGGGTGGGGGGGGGGGGGGGGGGGGGGGGGGGGGGGGGGGTGGGGGGGGGGGGGGGGGGGGGGGGGGGGGGGGGGTGGGGGGGGGGGGGGGGGGGGGGGGGGGGGGGGGGGGGGGTGGGGGGGGGGGGGGGGGGGGGGGGGGGGGGGTGGGGGGGGGGGGGGGGGGGGGGGGGGGGGGGGGGGGGGGGGGGGGGGGGGGGGGGGGGGTGGGGGGGGGGGGGGGGGGGGGGGGGGGGGGGGGGGGGGGGGGGGGGGGGGCGGGGGGGGGGGGGGGGGGGGGGGGGGGGGGGGGGGGGGGTGGGGGGGGGGGGGGGGGGGGGGGGGGGGGGGGTGGGGGGGGGGGGGGGGGGGGGGGGGGGGGGGGGGGGGGGGGGGGGGGGGGTGGGGGGGGGGGGGGGGGGGGGGGGGGGGGGGGGGGGGGGGGGGGGTGGGGGGGGGGGGGGGGGGGTGGGGGGGGGGGGGGGGGGGGGGGGGGGGGGGTGGGGGGGGGGGGGGGGGGGGGGGGGGGGGGGGGGGGGGGGGGGGGGGTGGGGGGGGGGGGGGGGGGGGGGGGGGGGGGGGGGGGGGGGGGTGGGGGGGGGGGGGGGGGGGGGTGGGGGGGGGGGGGGGGGGGGGGGGGTGGGGGGGGGGGGGGGGGGGGGGGGGGGGGGGGGGGGGGGGGGGGGAGGGGGGGGGGGGGGGGGGGGGGGGGGGGGGGGGGGGGGGTGGGGGGGGGGGGGGGGGGGGGGGGGGGGGGGGGGGGGGGGGGGGGGGGGGGGGGGGGGGGTGGGGGGGGGGGGGGGGGGGGGGGGGGGGGGGGGTGGGGGGGGGGGGGGGGGGGGGGGGGGGGGGGGGGGGGGGGGGGGGCGGGGGGGGGGGGGGGGGGGGGGGGGGGGGGGGGGGGGGGGGGGGGGCGGGGGGGGGGGGGGGGGGGGGGGGGGGGGGGGGGGGGGGGTGGGGGGGGGGGGGGGGGGGGGGGGGGGGGGGGGTGGGGGGGGGGGGGGGGGTGGGGGGGGGGGGGGGGGGGGGGGGGGGGGGGGGGGGTGGGGGGGGGGGGGGGGGGGGGGGGGGGGTGGGGGGGGGGGGGGGGGGGGGGGGGGGGGGGGGGGGAGGGGGGGGGGGGGGGGGGGGGGGGGGGGGGGGGGAGGGGGGGGGGGGGGGGGGGGGGGGGGGGGGGGGGGGGGGGGGGGGGGGGGGGGGGGGGGGGGGGGGGGGGGGGGGTGGGGGGGGGGGGGGGGGGGGGGGGGGGGGGGGGGGGGGGGGGGGGGGGGGGGGGGGTGGGGGGGGGGGGGGGGGGGGGGGGGGGGGGGGGGGGGGGGGGGGGGGGGGGGGGGGGGGGGGGGGGGGGGGGGGGGGGGGGGGGGGGGGTGGGGGGGGGGGGGGGGGGGGGGGGGGGGGGGGGGTGGGGGGGGGGGGGGGGGGGGGGGGGGGGGGGGGGGGGGGGGGGGGGTGGGGGGGGGGGGGGGGGGGTGGGGGGGGGGGGGGGGGGGGGGGGGGGGGGGGGGGGGGGGGTGGGGGGGGGGGGGGGGGGGGGGGGGGGGGGGGGGGGGGGGGGGGGTGGGGGGGGGGGGGGGGGGGGGGGGGGGGGGGTGGGGGGGGGGGGGGGGGGGGGGGGGGGGGGGGGGTGGGGGGGGGGGGGGGGGTGGGGGGGGGGGGGGGGGGGGGGGGGGGGGGGGGGGGGGGGGGGGGGGGGGGGGGGGGGGGTGGGGGGGGGGGGGGGGGGGGGGGGGGGGGGGGGGGGGGGGGGGGGGGGGGGGGGGGGGGGGGGGGGGGGGGGGGGGGGGGGGGGGGGGGGGGGGTGGGGGGGGGGGGGGGGGGGGGGGGGGGGGTGGGGGGGGGGGGGGGGGGGGGGGGGGGGGGGGGGGGGGGGGGGGGGGGGGGGGGGGGGGGGGGGGGGGGGGGTGGGGGGGGGGGGGGGGGGGGGGGGGGGGGTGGGGGGGGGGGGGGGGGGGGGGGGGGGGGGGGGGGGTGGGGGGGGGGGGGGGGGGGGGGGGGGGGGGGGTGGGGGGGGGGGGGGGGGGGGGGGGGGGGGGGGGGGGGGGGTGGGGGGGGGGGGGGGGGGGGGGGGGGGGGAGGGGGGGGGGGGGGGGGGGGGGGGTGGGGGGGGGGGGGGGGGGGGGGGGGGGGGGGGGGGGGGGGGGGGGGGGGGGGGGTGGGGGGGGGGGGGGGGGGGGGGGGGGGGTGGGGGGGGGGGGGGGGGGGGGGGTGGGGGGGGGGGGGGGAGGGGGGGGGGGGGGGGGGGGGGGGGGGGGGGGGGGGGGGGGGGGGGTGGGGGGGGGGGGGGGGGGGGGGGGGGGGGGGTGGGGGGGGGGGTGGGGGGGGGGGGGGGGGGGGGGGGGGGTGGGGGGGGGGGGGGGGGGGGGGTGGGGGGGGGGGGGGGGGGGGGGGGGGGGGGGGGGGGGGGGGGGGGGGGGCGGGGGGGGGGGGGGGGGGGGGGGGGGGGGGGGGGGGGGGTGGGGGGGGGGGGGGGGGGGGGGGGTGGGGGGGGGGGGGGGGGGGGGGGGGGGGGGGGGGGGGGTGGGGGGGGGGGGGGGGGGGGGGGGGGGGGGGAGGGGGGGGGGGGGGGGGGGGGGAGGGGGGGGGGGGGGGGGGGGGGGTGGGGGGGGGGGGGGGGGGGGGGGTGGGGGGGGGGGGGGGGGGGGGGGGGGTGGGGGGGGGGGGGGGGGGGGGGGGGGGGCGGGGGGGGGGGGGGGGGGGGGGGGGGGGGGGGGGGGGGGGGGGGGGGGGTGGGGGGGGGGGGGGGGGGGGGGGGGGGTGGGGGGGGGGGGGGGGGGGGGTGGGGGGGGGGGGGGGGGGGGGGGGGGGGGGGGGTGGGGGGGGGGGGGGTGGGGGGGGGGGGGGGGGGGGGGGGGGGGGGGGGGGTGGGGGGGGGGGGGGGGGGGGGGGGGGGGGGGGGGGGGGGGGGGGGGGGGGTGGGGGGGGGGGGGGGGGGGGGGGGGGGGGTGGGGGGGGGGGGGGGGGGGGGGGGGGGGGGGGGTGGGGGGGGGGGGGGGGGGGGGGGGGGGGGGGGGGGGGGGGGGGTGGGGGGGGGGGGGGGGGGGGGGGAGGGGGGGGGGGGTGGGGGGGGGGGGGGGGGGGGGGGGGGGGGTGGGGGGGGGGGGGGGGGGGGGGGGGGGGGGGGGGGGGGGGGGGGGGGGGGGGGGGGGGGGGGGGGGGGGGGGGGGGGGCGGGGGGGGGGGGGGGGTGGGGGGGGGGGGGGGGGGGGGGGGGGGGGGTGGGGGGGGGGGGGGGGGGGGGGGGGGGGGGGGGGGGGGGGGGGGGGGGGGGGTGGGGGGGGGGGGGGGGGGGGGGGGGGGGGGGGGGGGGGGGGGGGGGGGGGGGGGGGGGTGGGGGGGGGGGGGTGGGGGGGGGGGGGGGGGGGGGGGGGGGGGTGGGGGGGGGGGGGGGGGGGGGGGGGGGGGGGGGTGGGGGGGGGGGGGGGGGGGGGGGGGGGGGGGGGTGGGGGGGGGGGGGGGGGGGGGGTGGGGGGGGGGGGGGGGGGGGGGGGGGGGGGGGGGGGGGGGGGGGGTGGGGGGGGGGGGGGGGGGGGGGGGGGGGGGTGGGGGGGGGGGGGGGGGGGTGGGGGGGGGGGGGGGGGGGGGGGGGGGGGGGGGGGGGGGGGGGGGGGGGGGGTGGGGGGGGGGGGGGGGGGGGGGGGGGGGGGGGGGGTGGGGGGGGGGGGGGGGGGGGGGGGGGTGGGGGGGGGGGGGGGGGGGGGGGGGTGGGGGGGGGGGGGGGGGGGGGGGGGGGGGGGGGGGAGGGGGGGGGGGGGGGGGGGGGGGGGGGGGGGGGGGGGGGGGGGGGGGGGGGGGTGGGGGGGGGGGGGGGTGGGGGGGGGGGGGGGGGGGGGGGGGGGGGGGGGGGGGGGGGGGGGGGGGGGGTGGGGGGGGGGGGGGGGGGGGGGGGGGGGGGGGGGGTGGGGGGGGGGGGGGGGGGGGGGGGTGGGGGGGGGGGGGGGGGGGGGGGGGGGGGGGGGTGGGGGGGGGGGGGGGGGGGGGGGGGGGGGGGGGGGGGGAGGGGGGGGGGGGGGTGGGGGGGGGGGGGGGGGGGGGGGGGGGGGGGGGGGGGGGGGGGGGGTGGGGGGGGGGGGGGGGGGGGGGGGGGGGGGGGGGGGGGGGTGGGGGGGGGGGGGGGGGGGGGGGGGGGGGGGGGGGGTGGGGGGGGGGGGGGGGGGGTGGGGGGGGGGGGGGGGGGGGGGGGGGGGGGGGGGGGTGGGGGGGGGGGGTGGGGGGGGGGGGGGGGGGGGGGGGGTGGGGGGGGGGGGGGGGGGGGGGGGGGGGGGTGGGGGGGGGGGGGGGGGGGGGGGGGGGGGGGGGGGGGGGTGGGGGGGGGGGGGGGGGTGGGGGGGGGGGGGGGGGGTGGGGGGGGGGGGGGGGGGGGGGGGGGGGGGGGGGGGTGGGGGGGGGGGGGGGGGGGGGGGGGGGGGGGGGGGGGGGGGGGGGTGGGGGGGGGGGGGGGTGGGGGGGGGGGGGGGGGGGGGGGGGGGGGGGTGGGGGGGGGGGGGGGGGGGGGGGGGGGGGGGGGGGGGGGGGGGGGGGTGGGGGGGGGGGGGGGGGGGGTGGGGGGGGGGGGGGGGGGGGGGGGGGGGGGGGGGGGGGGGGGGGGGGGGGGGGGGGGGGTGGGGGGGGGGGGGGGGGTGGGGGGGGGGGGGGGGGGGGGGGGGGGGGGGGGGGGGGGGGTGGGGGGGGGGGGGGGGGGAGGGGGGGGGGGGGGGGGGGGGGGGGGTGGGGGGGGGGGGGGGGGGGGGGGGGGGGGGGGGGTGGGGGGGGGGGGGGGGGGGGGGGGGGGGGGGGGTGGGGGGGGGGGGGGGGGGGGGGGGTGGGGGGGGGTGGGGGGGGGGGGGGGGGGGGGGGGGGGGGGGGGGTGGGGGGGGGGGGGGGGGGTGGGGGGGGGGGGGGGGGGGGTGGGGGGGGGGGGGGGGGGGGGGGGGTGGGGGGGGGGGGGGGGGGGGGGGGGGGGGAGGGGGGTGGGGGGGGGGGGGGGGGGGGGGGGGGGGGGGGGGGGGGAGGGGGGGGGGGGGGGGGTGGGGGGGGGGGGGGGGGGGGGGGGGGGGGGGGGGGGGGGTGGGGGGGGGGGGGGGGGGGGTGGGGGGGGGGGGGGGGGTGGGGGGGGGGGGGGGGGGGTGGGGGGGGGGGGGGGGGGGGGGGGGGGGGGTGGGGGGGGGGGGGGGGGGGGGGGGGGGGGGGGGGGGTGGGG
>JAXGGA010014990.1:0-7500 GCA_038373865.1 Uloborus plumipes | reverse complement strand
TCATAAACATTGTCAAAAAATGAAACCACTTATGAATAAATTAGCAATAAATTTGCAAATAGGGAAAAATATATACCGAAAAACAGCAGAAAGAAAACAGAATGAAATAAAATGAAATAAAATTTTAAATTAATCAAAAAATGTGAGCAAAAAATTGAAATGTAAAGATTAGCAACACGAAAAGCCAAAAGGCTAACAATTATAATTTATACAAATGGACGCCAAACTGCAGAAAAATAAGGAATAGCATTTATATCGTTAACTAAGTCAGAACTGTTTTTCAAAATGTGGAAGGATTCCCAAAAATCAAGATCTGATGGGTTGGGGCATTTTTGGACAATTTGAAAGGAATTAAAATCGAAAGAATGATTCTTGTCCCAACAATGTTGCGCAATACTAGACTTATTTAATTGCTGCTTTTTCACATAATTCTGATGTTCTTTTAAGCGGAATTTCAAAGCCCGTCGCGTCTGTCCTATATAGGATAAATTACAAATGCAATTAATTTTATAAATACCACAACTGTTAAGAGGATGAATGGGATCTTTAAGAGAAGAGAAACATAGTTTATTCATAGGAGAGAATACCACTTGGAAATTGAAACGTTTGAGAATCTTAGCAACCTGATAACTCACAGAGGGAAAGAATGGCAAAACAACCAAATTCTTTCTGATGACAGTTCTCTCAACAATATTCGTTTCGGATTTATTAGAAAGTTTTTTAAAAATGGAATCAATCAAAGTATGAGGATAGTTTCTATCAATAGCCACAGCTTTAAGATAGTTGA
Organism: Uloborus plumipes; assembly: GCA_038373865.1. Taxonomy (NCBI): domain Eukaryota; kingdom Metazoa; phylum Arthropoda; class Arachnida; order Araneae; family Uloboridae; genus Uloborus; species Uloborus plumipes. The sequence continues at coordinate 6,713 of JAXGGA010014990.1, read as the reverse complement.
GTTCAGCATTAAGAAGTTCCGGTGAAGAACAAAGATTAATAGCACGGTAGACAAAAGTATTAAATGCAGCATATTTTTGACTAGGAGGGTGAGATGAAAGTCGATGAGGAGGTAACGAGACAGCAAAAGGTTTGCGATAAACGGTAGTTTCAAAGCCGAATTCAGTACGAGAAACTAGAACATCAAGAAAGGGAATGCAATTATCCTGTTCTTTCTCACAAGAGAATTGAATATGAGGATCTATAGAATTTAAAACGGATAAAATATCGTCATTTTGAAACTGGTTATGGTTCATTAGAACAAAACAGTCGTCAACATATCTAACATAAAATTGAAACTGTAATTTTTGGAACAACTTAACCTCAAAATAATGCATGTAAATATCACTAAGAATGGGGCTTAATGGGTTACCCATAGCCAGACCATCTGACATAGTGTAAAATTTCCCATTGAAAGCAAAAGAACATTGCTTAATACATGTACGGGTAAGGAAAATTAATTCCTCAATTTCCTTAGAGGTGAAATGAAATTCTGAAAGTCTTCTTTGAAGGCATAACAATGCACCCTCGATTGGAACGTTCGTAAACAAGGATTTAACATCAAAAGAAGCCATAAAGGAATCCTTAGGAACGAAATTATGAATTTTCTTAACAAAATCTACAGAATTTTTAACGGTGAATAAATTATGAATTCTAAGTGGAGAAAACACAGAGACTAAATATTTAGCAAGTTTATAAGAAGCAGTACCGATATTGGATACAATCGGTCTAAATGGAATACCAGTTTTATGTACCTTGGGTAAAGCATAAAATCTAGCACAATTTGCAATAGAGGGAATAACAGATCGTTTAACATTCAAAGGAATAGACTGAACAGACTTAACCGCAGAAGAAATCGTTTTTAACTCTTTGTCACTAGGATCTTTCGAAATTTCAAAATACGGACCAGAAGAAATCAAATCATTAGTTTTATCAACATAAGATGATTTGTCAAGAACAACAATCTGACCACCCTTGTCAGCTTTAGTAACAACCAAATCTGACTTAGAAATTAAATTCTTTACACTACGACTCACAGTATTAACAAACGCTGGTTTAGAAATTTTAGAATTAAAGTCAACATTAGAAGCAATAAGATGCCGAACGCACTCTTTTTGAGTGGAAGATAAGGCACTGTGTTTAAAAGCCTTCTCAATCGGAGCAATAAGTTTAGAAAAAGAAGATTTGCTAGCCACAGAAAAATTATCATTACACTTTAGAGCCTCGATTTGAGAACTAGTTAAAGGAACACTGGAAAGATTAACAACAGCATTTTTATTAACCACCGGTAAATTATCAGACATAACAGAATGCGAATTTTTACTGAGTTTAGCCATTTTCTTTTTTAAAATAACTTGATGTTTCTCCGAAGAACGAAGGGTTCTAGACCAAGAGGTTCTATCGACAGAATCAAAATCAGAAATAGAATTTGAAATAGAAAGATGTAAATTGTAGAGTTCACGCTCAATAAAAGATAATCGTTTCCTAGTTTCCTGGATCGAAGCTCTAAGTAGAGCCAATTTCGATCGAAAAAGTACTTTGTCAATCTTGACAGAACGAGGTAAATTACATTTCAACGAGATAAAATTCGGAATAATTTTATCGGATTAGTTTTTCCTTAAACTCTGTCCACTGCAAATTTACATCGCTATTGTCCAAACCTGATGAAAAAACCGCTTTCAAACTCTGCCTGAGTGCGACAAAATCAGTATTAATAATAATAATAAGAAGAAAAGAAAGAAAGAATAATATGTTTCCAAAGTCGTCCTTTAGCATCCGGATCAGCATGTATTAGTGAATTACTTGAGGTCCATTTAGTGATTCCTCTTTTTACTTAATCGAGTTGTTTTTACCCATTATTGGGTGTAAACAGTGAAAGTGCTAAGAATCTAACTATCAATCGTTTTTAAATTTCCTGAAAAGCACCCATTTCTAATTTTTCAGACACACCACTGTTGGTACGGATTTCTGAACAAAATAATTTCCTGACTATCATGTATACATAATTTGTTTCACAAAATAGTATTATTGCCACAGTTGGTGAGTATATTTTATTTTCAAATAATTTAATCATCAGATGGGGGCAGTTGTTTTTCCCAAAAGAAAATAAAAAAACATTTTAGAAAAACATATGCCATTAGAAATTTGTCAAAGTACCGCAATATGTTCTGTTCAATTTCGTTTTCAGTGTTTAGATGCATTAAAATTTTACTTTAAATAAAGAGCTATAAAATTGGACAAAACATGAAAATTCAACAAAACTAAACTGGTAATGACTAGTACTAAGTACCCTGGTAGATGATTTTTTTCAGCAGTCTGAGATATAGAAAAAGAAAAAAAAACTCAGTTTGCAAGGAAATAGGCGAATTACGGTTTTTGTTCCCCCCCCCCCCCGCCCTTTTTTTTTGACGCTGGAAAACAAAATGGCAATAGAATAATCAAATAAAATGCAGGGGGAAAAGCTTCAAAGTAAAATAGAAAACTGAAGCGCAGTTACATGATAGATCAAGTACTTTTGACTTTTTGGTCATGAGACGGCCTGCATGGATTCAGGCACCTTTTTTTTCCCTCTACTTTTTCTTCCAGTTTTACTCTGAACTTTATATTTCAACTTTGAGTACGAAACAACTGTGCAGAAAGCGAAAAAAAAAAAAAAAAAAAGCAAAACAGAAATAGTCTCCAGACGTCTTCAAGAATCTGCGAAAGGTATCCCATCGTCGGGCTATTTCCTCAACCGGGCTTAGGACTGCAAATACAAGCAAGCCTTTGAAGTTTGCATTATAATATTTTGTGAATAACGATTTAGCAGATGAAAAAAATCATTTCATATCTAAATAAAAAGTTCCTCACCCATGACAGGCTTTCATAATCAGCACCTTCCTCGAAACGTCAAACCAATGTTTGCAAGACCTTTGTAAGCCGGAATTTGCATACATATGCAATCATATTCTACAGCATATCCCTATCCTGTCAAGCATCCACATGTTTCACGCCCAGGCATTCGTTGTAAAACTACGGTTTTTCCCAACTGAACTCATCACTTTTATGACTCTCTCCATTTCAAAGTTGAAAATTCCTCCCTTTTTATACGGCGTTTTTTCTTTCTTATGTGTATTTCACTGATAAGCACATGTAATTTAAAAAGGTACTTTAAAAATGTTTCCGAAGACATTTAAAGGTCGGAGTTCAGTTTTCTAAGCTGACCTATGTTTTATTTAATGATTTACGTTTCTTGACAGACTGCACTTGTCGAGATTTTTGCTAAACGAAACACCTACTTTTTTGCAGAACGAAATATGGCTGCTTGTGCGTAGAAAGCATATGCGTTTACACCTTTATGAGCGTCATACACTATAAAAAATTAATGTTTTTACAGTACAATACAGTTGATTTTATAGATAAATAAACTGCAAACCGATGTTTAACTTTTAGATGTACTTTAAAACTGTAAAATAGCCAATTCTACAGTAATAAACTGTAAAAGTGCTAATTTTACAGTTTATTATCGTGCATTTACAGTTTGAAACTGGAACTTCTGCTGCCTGTAATATACTGCTCTTTTTACAGTATAATACAGCCAAATTTTACGGAAATAAACTGTAAAATTGATTACTTTACAGTAATAAACTCTAACATTGCTAGCTTTATAATTTATTACTGCTCATTTAGCAGTTTTAAATTGGAACCACGTGTGCCAGAATTATACTGTTAAAACAACAACTCATTTTGCGCAGTGTGTAATTCGTTTCCTTTTATATTTTAAGAAATCAGAAATGTAGTTTTTTTTTTTTTTTTTTCAGAAGTCATCAGCTTCAACATACATGAGGACTGCTTTCTGTTCGCTTTGCCTCCTGACAAACACAGGACAGGTTTACGACACAGAGAGGATGAAATAACATCCATGGGCAAGGCGGGATTCGAACCCGCGACCACTTGCTTGCGAGGAGAGTACTCTACCTCTAGGCCCACGTGGCCCCAAAATGTAGTCTTAAAGTCATAAGAAAATGAAAATGTGTTGACATTAATTTTTGCGCTCACTTCAAATGATTAACGCACAGTTGTACATAACGTTAATAGAAATAATAATAGAAACTTAAATTTGTGCCTGAAAAATTAAAGCTATCCCAATAAAGAACGTCAGCATTGTTATTACTACGTATTTATGGATGTTTTAATTTACATAAAATTTAGTTTACCTCTTTTTGCTTTTAATGTTGTTGTTGTCTCTATCTATCTAACAAATCTAAAAAGGTTCTTCTGCCCCTGTATAGAAGTTTGATGAGACCTCATTTGGAGTATGCTATTCAGTTTTGGTCTTCATATCTTAAGAAAGATATTAATTTACTGGAAAGGGTTCAAAGGCGGAATTCAAGGATAGTAAATGGGCTTACAGATTTAGATTATGGTTCCAGGCTTAGAATGCTTAAGATGTACAGTCTTGAGCAAAGGAGTGTCAGAGGGGGCATGATCCAGTAGTTTAAATTTATCAAAATGAATGATGATGATGGGCTAAATTTTGAGTTTGGAAAGCAGGACAAGGGGACACTGTTTTAAGCTATTTAAGTCTCAGGCAAACCTAGAGGTGAGGAAAAAATACTATTTCAGTAGGGTTGTGAGTACCTGGAACAGCTTACCGGAGGAGGTTGTTATGAGTAAGGGAGTTGATAGCTTTAAGAGGGCCTTGGATATTTATTGGGGATTGTAATATTCGACTAGGACCAGCCTAGTTGGGCCTAGAGCCTGTAGCTGATCGTCTTCTTTTGTATTTGTATTTGTTGTCTTGTGCCAGTTAGGCTGGCATTTTGGGGTGCACTTCTTTACTTTTGCAACTGTAATTTGGTGTGAAGTACGATTTCCACAGTAGACATATATCATAGGGCCCCTTTTATAGGATTGGCAACCATTCACAGCATAACAACGCATTCATACTAAAAAGGACAAGGACAGGAGAGAGAAAGTACATCCATGCTAGAGCCGGGATTCGAACACGGGGGGGCTCCTTCATCCCGGTCAGAAATATTTAATAGCTCCTGAATTAAAATACGCGTTTGGTTATTTTTTGTAAGACGTTTATTTCCTAACTATGGCTCTAGCTCTTGCGTGAACCGTTTTTTTTTTTGTGAGGGGGGGGGGTGAAGCGAGGGAAAAAAATATCGAGAAAAAAGATATTTTCATCGAAAGTGCGTGTTTTCATTTAAAAGCTACCGCACAACAAGCTGAGGCCGATTGTTGGCGGTTGTGTCAGGCCCGTCATTTAGGGAGGGCAGGGGGGTCAATTGCCCCCCCCTGGCTTTGAGAAATCAATGTATTTACATATAAGTGGGCGTGGTTTTTAACCCTCGTGGGTCCCTCCCAATTCGGTTACACTCAAGACCCTTGGGGTCATAAACGACCCCAGTGTTTCCTTCCATTATTTTATTATGATTATTAAAAGTTACATGCATTTTTTAAGTTCACACACTTTTTAATGATAAAAAAATAAAAATAAAAAGATGCAATCAAAGTAAAATTTAGTTTATGCACTAAAAATAATAATTTTTGAGCAAAGTTTACAATAACTGTAGATTTATTTACAGTTGTTACAGACCTGAAACAAATGATTTTTGCAACTGAATTTCAAGCACTTATGACATATTTCGATACATTTTCTATCCAGTTCTCTTGGACAAAAGTTGCAACGTCCTCCTCTAAATAAGCATATACCATTTTTATTTCATGTGATTCATTTTTGATTACCAACTCAAGTATTCAGAACTTCTCATATTACGATTAAATTATTTACAACACTACTACTTTTGATGTATGGAAAAAATAATAAAACGACTTTAATAAAGTTAAAAATCACATTGTATTATCAGAATTTCTCTCCGACCACTTTTAAAGCACTATTTAATACGCTCTTTTCCCGTTTAAAGTAATACGATTTTGAAACAAAAAAAAAATACCTTAGTATTTATTTCTTCGTCCTAATTTATTGAAATTTACATTTTGTCTCAGAATATAAATATCCCCTTGTTTTTTTTTTTTAATTTTCATGTCTAGTTTACATAATTAGCAATGTGTTAACGCAATATTATTGACAATAATATGAAAATTGGCTTAGAGAAATTTGATAAAATTTTGAAATTATTTCGGGAAAATTAGAAAAATGGAAGAAAAAAAGTAGCAACTATTTCAAAAGTCGGAATTGTAAAAAAAATAAATATGAAAACAGTAACGGTGAAATTGGTAGTATTGAAAATACTCATTTTAATCATTAATCAGCTTGGTCAAATAATCGGCCGGTTATTGACTGCCGATTAATCGGTAATAGGCCAATTTGCTTATCGGTGCATCCCTACTGTTAAGTACACAGTAATAAACTTTAAAACTAGCAATTTTACAATTTCATACTGTAAAGTTAGCAATTTTACAGTTTATTGCCTTAAAATTTAGCTGTATTATACTGTAAAAACAACGGTATAATATTGGCACCCAAAGTTCTAGTTTAAAACTGTAAAATGCACTACAATAAACTGTAAAATTAGCAATTTTACAGTTTGTTACTGTAAAGTTAGGAATTTCACAGTTTAGTACTGCAAAAGTATCAATTTTAGTTTATTAAAGTAAAATTAGCAATTTTTACAGTTTATTACTATAACATTAGCTGTATTACACTGTAAAAAACATTCATTT
>JAXGGA010014989.1:0-30474 GCA_038373865.1 Uloborus plumipes | reverse complement strand
CATAAAAAAAGGGGAGAGAAGAGAGTGGTCAGGAAACACTTAATGTCATTTCACTGAAGTCGGAAATTAATTTAGAGTATATAAAATCAATGTTTATCACAATAGGGAGTTTTTTTTTAAATAAATATTCTTGCGATTTTGTTTCATTAATTCAACAGAAGAAAAAAAGGATGACGTCATATCCGCAGTGACAAAAAAAAAAAAAACGATTGCAATCTGCCATTTCAAAGAATCATGCATTCCTGACAGAGCCGCCCCAGTGGGATCGCACAGGAGGTCAACGCGACCTCCCAAACGATTCCTTACTCGGCACATCTTCTTTGACAATTTGGCAAATGGGAAGTTACTAGTGCATTTTAATTATCAATGTATAAATGTGGGTTTGTGTGAAAGATCATATTTTATTGCTCAGTTTTATTTGAACTTAAATTTTTGGCAAATTGAGAAATTTTTCCTTTTCCAAAAATTTAGATTCGGTAAGCCCTTGATTCCTCAATTTGAGTAATAGAGTGCATGAAATATCCTCAAAGAATAATAAAAAAAGGATTGTCAACAGCCTTTTCGAAAAATGCCCGAATTTCTCTATCTATGCATTATATATTAAAACTTTATTAAGTAAATTTATGCAAATACCACTGCTTATTTTAACACAATAACGCACATCTGATATGACGCCATGCTTTACTTCGCATTTTAATTGAAAGTCTTAGGTCATAGAAATGCAATTCTCAAAGAATTTTTAATTCCCTCCCAAGTTCTCTGGTGGCATATAACTTTTTCGGCCTTGTTAAGACACTCTGTATAAAATGACATTATTTTTAAAATGTTGCAATAAAATAAATAAATCCATTGAGTTAGACACTGAGACAGCTATATGAAGTAATCTAACGCCTATAAGCCAAAGACGGGGGCAGAACTATAAGCACAGACAACCCGAGACTACAAATTTGTCCTTGTTAGAAACTAATCTGTCATAAATAGTCAGTAACTGAGCTGGAGTTAGAAGTCCTCTTTTTATTGCTAAGATTAGTTTCAATTTGGTTGATAAAACTAGTTTGGTAAATTAATTTTATCCACCAGTTTAAAGGTAATCTCAGCTAGGCGGAAAACAACCTCCAGCTTAGTTACTGACTATTTCTGAATGATGAGTTCCTAACAAAGACGAAACTAAGACATTTTTTACAAAAAATGTTTGTTCTTTTAAAATTCTTCTAATATTTAAATGCATTTAGTTAAATGAATATTACTTTATTTTAATGCACAAGACAAATAACATTGTTTTTAACAGTCCATTGTTGAAAAACACTTAATTTGCCTTATTTTCTAACTTATATTAGACTTTATACCTCCTTTTGTTTTAAAATATTTTTCCTTGATCACAAAACACAACTCTTTGCAAAGTAAATGGTTTTAAGATAAATTCTGGGAATTTGCCAGATGTTTTGGATTTATTGTAGCGTCTTTCTATAGACAAATAAAAACAGTAGTTGCAAGAAATTGGAGCGACACACATACATGTGTGTCGCTTTCACACACATTTTGCACATATGTTTACCTTTCTAAGAAAAGGTATTAGGTTTTCGTTTCGCTGAGTTATTGACGTGGAAGTGTACATAAAAGAAAGGTCTTTTTCTTGTGTGAAAACTCTTATGGATTTAAGATACAATGTTTCAATTTTTGACGCATAAATATTGCAAATTATTCGCAAAAAAGTAAAACACTGAAAAAGCTGAAAAATGCAAAATAATCCTAAAAATTATTACTTTTCAAAATATCAAGAAACTTTTTTTTTACAAAAATGTTTCTTTCTCTTTAATCATACATTTACGGGGACGTACAATACTGTTAATATTAGTAAGTGATTTGTGTAATGAGGCAATAAAAACAAACCAGTTTTGGAGATTTTTTTCTAACGTAGAAATAAAATTAAATTCAAGTAGTAAAACAAATGTCGATGATAAATATATATCCTAACCATTAATAGGTTTCAAACTACAAAAATACTTTATTACGAAACGTAAAATAAAATATATTTTTACTGGATGGTCTGTTTTCATGCAATTTTTAAACTCATAAGCAGCAAACACTCTAATCTAACTTTAAATAGAAAGGACATTTTTTTTAGAGACATTGCTTCTCTTGAAATTAGAATTGATTTTTTTAATAATAACTTTTCACCCATGTATGAATTTTTATTGAACATTTACAAAGGTTGTATAATCAAACTTAGTGCCTTAGTGTTATTCAAAGACACCCTCTTCATTGATAGCTACGATTCGTATTTATCACCTGAAACTTTTATTAACTATTGAAACTTTATGAACTATTTATGAAAGATTCTCTTAACTCGTTTCGCTCGCTATAAACACATTCAATTGCATACAATAAAAAAGTCCGTTGAATTAATGAATACGTTTCTCATATTTTTTGACTGAAAACAACGATTCTGTAAATGTTTTTGTTTCCCACGCACAATTTCATGAAAAGAAATTCAATAGCGTTTAAACTAATTTTAAAATAGATCAGTTATTAGCCCATTGCTGAATAAATCAAGTACGCAGTAAGGCGCTTTTATTGCGAATTCGGTTGAATAGATACTTTCGGACTTTATTATCAGAATTCTATTGTACTTGAGGATCTATTTGGATAAAGAAGTGTTCTCTAGCTTCATTTTATAGCTCCCTTCATTTCTAAAATGTAGTTTAGAGGTTAAACCAATTTACGCAGAAATACTGAGAAAACGTGATCCTGAAACGTGACCACACGTCATAAAGGAGATTTTCTAGTGGATTTTAGAAGCAAATCTAGTATTAAAATAACTCTGATTTAAAATATGTATTAAATAAAAGTTACGCTTGTTTAAATAAGAGTTTTTCGCTACCAAATTTTTAATATAAACTAACCTTAAAAAAAGGAAAACAACGATGTAAGAGCTCACACTTTCAAAAAATTAAAGACACGTCTTTCTGGATATCAGGAATCCCGATTTTGACTGCTAAAAGGTATGAACTTATAGTGATTCAGCAAAAGCAAAGGTTAGGTCAAATGACTTTGCATGCGTAAGCCCACTTTTTTTTTTTTTTTTTTTTGCACTAAAACGAAAGAGAGAGGGCAGTCTTCAGGTTTTAGCTTTTTTCGAATATTTTATGCCCTCAAGTAGAGGCTCTACTGAGACTTTGCTCAACAAAAGGGTTAGCTTTGCACTTATTTTTTAATTGAACAACTTTCATCGTTGAATTATACAAAAAACTAGAAGAAATTCAATGAAAAAAAAATTACTACTTTTAACTGAGATTTATTTGTTCTTTCTTGATATTCTTAAAACCAAGTTTGCGAAGTTTTCATTGATTCAAACAGCTCTAGAAAGGAAGTATTTGCTTTGTACATTTGAAACTTGGCAAAATAGTTATTGGATATATTGCTGTTCTATAACGCTCTAAAAGCTAGTTTGAATGCAATAAGTGAGTTTTTAAACATTAATGTACAAAAGCTAGATGACGAAAATTGTGTTTTTTGGTAGTAACTTTCAAACAGTTGTAAACCATGCTTTTAGTTAATTATTTCCAATTATAGATGATTATATCCTTCTGCAGTATCTTATTAAAAGTCTGACACAAAATGTTTTTAAAAAATGTGAAAAAGTGAATACACTGGAATTGCTAATTAATCTGTAGGTTTTTGCAGAAAGAAATGACTTTTTACTTAAAAAAAAATCCTTAATTTTTTTTTACCAAATAAATTGTCAAAATATGTTTATTTATATCAACTTAAATAATCAGTTTAGATTTTAGAGAGGTGAAATGAATATTGAAGATAAAAACATTTAGGGTGTTCACCTACCTTAAATGTTATTCTTCAGTCACACAAGTTTATGTCACAACAAGTTCAATTTCATTTGGGTTAAAACATGTGTCACAATTCTTTCAAATCGCAATGTTTTTTAATTTCATCGTGCAGAAAAATGTCTTTGAAAAATATCATTAAAAATTCTATAATGAGTAAGTAAAAACGAAAAACTCGGCCGTAGAATTACTGACTCACCCCACACTTTACTATTTTTGGACTATTAATCATTTTAATTTGGTCGAATATTCTTAGAAAACATTGACACACAATTCACTTCAAGAGAAAGTCAGGACTATTATTATAAATTACCCTCACACGCAATAACTCACTTAAGGTGTTTTAACAATTCATTTATGTGGAAGGTCCGTAAGAAACTTAAGCTTATGGAAAGAGTCACGATTTTATCTCTTTGCGTAGACTCGTTATCTCAAATTTGTCCGGTGTGGGGAGAGATATAGGCGGTATATATACTCAGTACATTTTATAGCAAAAAAATAAATAAAATAAATACATAAAAATATGTACAAAATGCATAACTACATCATGTTCTCAATTAGTGATCTCTCAACTGACTGGCCTGCCTTTGGGACAAACTAAGGACCCTATAAGGGGAGCTGACTTATTTCACACTAGCTGCGTGGCCCGGAATTGCACGGGCTACCTTAGAAATGAAGTGACACATCCACTTTGGTAGAGCAACACACTTGCCCCCACGGCGGCTCGCTGACCAGCGCCCACTAGACATAGTTTAGTCCGTGGAGTTAGTGCAAACATATTTCATTTCCGGATACCAGTCTGAAATTTTATGTGGGGCTTAAATTCACATAGGAGGACAAAAAAACGCCGGGAGACACTTGATCGGAGGTCAAGGTCATTCCGTGATGACGTCATCAAAATGGCCGCTTTTACAGGTAAATACGTTCGTTTAACTGCTTAAAACTCCATCATAGATTGAAATATTGCAAAACTCAAATATATCATCTGAAAGCACTTTAAAAGAGCTATTTAGAAACATTTAATTTTTCTTTCTGAGGTAGAGTTCTCACCTGTAATGACGTCATCAAAATGGCCGCTTTTACAGGTAAATACGTTTGTTTAACTCCCCCTAAAACTCCATCATAGATTAAATATTGCAAAACTCAAATAAATCATCTGAAAGCTCTTTAAAAGAGCTATTTAAAAAAATTTAATTTTTCTTTCTAAGGTCAAAGGCCCACCTGTGATGACGTCATCAAAATGGTCGCTTTTACAGGTAACTACGTTTGTTTAACTCCCCTTAAAACTCCTTCGTAGATTCAAATATTGCAAAACTCAAACGTATCATCTGAAAGCCCTTTAAAAGAGCTATTTAGAAAGATTTAATTTTTCTTTCTAAGGTCAAAGGCCCACCTGTGATGACGTCATCAAAATGGCCGCTTTTACAGGTAACTACGTTTGTTTAACTCCCCCTAAAACTCCATCATAGATGGAAATATTGCAAAACTCAAATATATCATCTAAAAGCTCTTTAAAAGAGCTATCTAGAAAGATTTAATTTTTCTTTCTAATTTTAAGGGCCCACCTGTGATGACGTCATCAAAATGGCCGCTTTTACAGGTAAATAAGCTCGTTTAACTCCCCCTAAAACTCCATCATAGATTCAAATATTACAAAACTCAAATATATCATCTGAAAGCTCTTTCAAAGAGCTATTTAGAGAGATTTAATTTTTCTTTCTAAGGTCAAGGGCCCACTTGTAATGACGTCATCAAAATGGCCGCTTTTACAGGTAAATACGTTTGTTTAACTCCCCCTAAAACTCCATCATATATTTAAATATTTCAAAACTCAACTATATCATCTGAAAGCGCTTTAAAAGATCTATTTATAAAGATATAATTTTTCTTTCTGAGGTCAAGGGTTCACCTGTGATGACGTCATCAAAATGGTCGCTTTTGCAGGTAAATACGTTCGTTTAACTGCTTAAAACTCCTTCGTAGATTCAAATATTGCAAAACTCAAATACATCATCTGAAAACTCTTTAAAAGAGCTACTTAGAAAAATTTATTTTTTCTTTCTAAGGTCAAGGGCGCACCTGTGATGACGTCATCAATATGACCGCTTTTACAGGTAAATACGTTTGTTTAACTCCACCTAAAACTCCATCATAGATTCAAATATTGCAAAACTCAAATATATCATCTGAAAGCTCTTTAAAAGAGCTATCTAGAAAAATTTAATTTTTCTTTCTAAGGTCAAGGGCCCACCTGTAATTACGTCATCAAAATGGCCGCTTTTACAGGTAAATACGTTTGTTTAACTCCCCCTAAAACTCCATCATAGATTCAGATATTGCAAAACTCAAATATATCATCTGAAAGTTCTTTAAAAGAACTATTTAGAAAGATTTAATTTTTCTTTCTAAGGTCAAGGGCCCACCTGTGATGACGTCGTCAAAATGGCCGCTTTTACAGGTAAATACGTTTGTTTAACTCCCCCTAAAACTCCATCATAGATTCAAATATTGCAAAACTCAAATATATCGTCTAAAAGCTCTTTAAAAGAGCTATCTAGAAAGATTTAATTTTTCTTTCTAATTTTAAGGGCCCACCTGTGATGACGTCATCAAAATGGCCGCTCTTACAGGTAAATACGTTCGTTTAACTCCCCCTAAAACTCCATCATAGATTCAAATATTACAAAATTCAAATATATCATCTGAAAGCTCTTTAAAAGAGCTATTTAGAAAGATTTAATTTTTCTTTCTAAGGTCAAAGGCCCACCTGTGATGACGTCATCAAAATGGCCGCTTTTACAGGTAAATACGTTTGTTTAACTCCCCCTAAAACTCCATCATAGATTCAAATATTACAAAACTCAAATATATCATCTAAAAGCTCCTTAAAAGAGCTATCTAGAAAGATTTAATTTTTCTTTCTAATTTTAAGGGCCCACTTGTGATGACGTCATCAAAATGGCCGCTTTTACAGGTAAATACGTTCGTTTAACTCCCCCTAAAACTCCATCATAGATTCAATTATTGCAAAACTCAAATATATCATCTGAAAGCTCTTTAAAAGAGCTTTTTAGAAAGATTTAATTTTTCATTCTGAGGTCAAGGTCCTACCTGTAATGATGTCATCAAAATGGCCTCACATGACGTCATCACAGGTGGGCCCTTGACCTTAGAAAGAAAAATTAAATCCTTCTAGATAGCTCTTTTAAAGAGCTTTTAGATGATATATTTGAGTTTTGCAATATTTGAATCTATGATGGAGTTTTAGGGGGAGTTAAACAAACGTATTTATCTGTAAAAGCGGCCATTTTGATGACGTCAGTACAGGTGGGACCTTGACCTCAGAAAGAAAAATTAAATCTTTCTAAATAGCTCTTTTAAAGAGCTTTCAGATGATATATTTGAGTTTTGCAATATTTCAATCTATGATGGAGTTTTAAGCAGTTAAACGAACGTATTTACTTGTAAAAGCGGCCATTTTGATGACGTCATCACGGGTGAGCCCTTGACCTCAGAAAGAAAAATTAAATCTTTCTAGATAGCTCTTTTAAAGCGCTTTTAGATGATATAGTTGAGTTTTGCAATATTTAAATCTATGATGGAGTTTTAGGGGGAGTTAAACAAACGTATTTACCTGTAAAAGCGGCCATTTTGATGACGTCATTACAGGTGGGCCCTTGACCTCTGAAAGAAAAATTAAATATTTCTAAATAGCTCTTTTAAAGAGCTTTCAGATGATACATTTGAGTTTTGCAATATTTTAATCTATGATGGAGTTTTAAGCAATTAAACGAACGTATTACCTGTAAAAGCGGCCATCTTGATGACGTCATCACGGGAGTTCATGACCACTGATCAAGTGTCTCCCGGCGGTTTTTTGCTCTTATATATGTACCTAAGCTCTGTACCAAATTTCACACTGGTATCCGGAAGTGAAATATTTCGGCTGTTTTTGTCGCTAACTCCACAGACTAGTTGCCAAACAATACTTTTAATGAAAGCCAATCTCTCGAGAAGAGTGGAAACTAATCCGCTAGTGCTTTGCCACCATTATTAATTTTAAACTGTAAAAATAACTTCTCACTTATAGCGTAATGTTACACAGCACAAAACCTTCCTGATGTAATGAATTATTCGAAGCAAAAAACATTTTTTTTTTAAGAACCGCGGAAATTTCGATATACCCAGAACCGCGGAAGGGGTCATTTTGACCCCAGCTAGTAATTCAATGAAATAAAAGCAAACGCTTAGTTCAGTTAACTGAAATATTTTTTTAAAGAGTAATAATAAAAATTTCTTAGAATTCTAGTTAAATTATTTGTGTAAAACAACAGTTATCAATGGTTTTTTATTACAATATCGTATTTTTAAAATTTTTATTACTTTGAATATAAAAACGTATATCCAACAAAATATACATACATTTGCTATTTTAAATGGGAAAATAGAGTAAGTAGTTCAATATGTTAAGCTATATTTAAAAACAGTAATAATAAGTTTTCTCAGTTAGTTATAGTTTAAAAAATAATCGGCAGTTTACAGAATGAGTTGTGAATAAAACGTAAAAGTATGCTTTGTATACTTTGCACAAATAAGAACTTGGTACTTTGAACAGATATTTACAGTTTTATTTTTACAATTTGACTTTGGAATCTGTCTTGTTTACATTTAATTTGCGGTTGTCTGTCGTTTCCATTTGTTGCGTCACAACTAGAGTTTGCTACCTATATTTATTAATTTATTTATTTTTAATGAGAAAGAACAAAATTTTCTCATGATTTTCCAATAAAGTCTTGAAGTAGTGCCTACTAGCAAATTTTTCAGTTATAGTTTTTCATAAAACCAAATAACAGATTGCCATCAAGGTGCAAAATATTACGTAAAAGCTGCTCCTATTTTACGTCAAAGCGTAAAAAGCTCATTATTCCATGAACTTAGTTTCTTAGCAATGTATTCTGGAAAAAATATGATCTGCATTCCTTTGGCCCCAAACTATGAAGTTGGAAGTTTTTTGCAAGAAATATTTTAGGTATGTCAAAATTGATATGAAAATATTTATTTCTTCCAATGTTACTTATTAGTACTCCAGATCAGTGATTTACGGTGCGTGTGCTCTTACGTTACGTCTTTTCGCTTTACTTCAATGATATTTAGCAGCCGATATGTTTCATCTTCCGTGCATTTCCTTATGCACTTCAATGTCAATTTCTTTATAACAAGAATAAAAACACGTAACTGACTGTTGTGGATAATACTGCGTTTAGTATTGGGTGTTGGCCCCCTTGTTCCTTCAAAAATCGTATCTTTTGTTCCAATGTGAAATAAGTTCAAAACTCTCTCCTCTTTGTCAAATTACTATTTTCTCACTTTAAATGTTATTGTTGATTTAATTTTAAAATTTCTATCCGTACGTGTATTTTTTTAATAATCATTTTTTTTAAAGTTCAATATGTTTTCATAATTTCTGCGATGAGAAAGAACAGCGTTTACAAGGGCATCACCAGTAATCTTTACTTTAAACTTCTCAAAAGTAAAACAGTTTTATCATTACCATGACCTTCTAAATACTTCATAGCTAACTGTTTTGAATATTTTATAGCTTCCTAGACAGTCTGATTACGGGAGCATTTCTTATATACAGAATAAATTATTTCCCTTGTAATTTTTTTATCGCGTTCAAACGTAGCCTGAGTTTCAAACCAATCATAATGCTCAAAATCAACCGATTAAAATGCTTATGTTTCAGCCCAAGAGACCCCCCCCCCGCCCAACCATTTCTAATTTTTCAAGAGAGGGGGGGGGGGGAATTGGGTGCGTGCTGAATACAAATTTTATCTGAAAACAACACCGAATTATATGTAAAAACATAAATTCTTCAAATTTCGAAGGGAGGAACCATGCCCCCCCCCCACCCCTCTCCTGCTAACTCACTGTCTATGTATTCCATTTCAGAAATTCTTAAGTGAGGAAGAAATATGTTACAGTTGCTGACCAGAAAATGTACGTTTTTAGTCATTAGTGCTTCAATATTTCTCGAGGGTCATATTGACCCTCACCGCGGTTCTAGGTATAAGTGCTAATAACTAAAAAAATAATAATGCCAAAAATTTTTAAATCTGGGAAAACACTCTTCCCCTCAAATAATTAAAAGTCATAAAAGGAATTGTTTCTTCGATTCATACTTTTCGCGTGGTGGTAAATTGAACTTCGCTTTGGGTCAAATTGACCCCTTCCGCGGTTCTAGTATTAAATTTAAACCAGTAGTTCCTGAGATCAATGTGTTCAAACAAACATACAAACTCTTAGTTTTACATGTTTAGTGCAGATTTTGGTTCCAAAAGAGAAATCGTAGAACCACTGGTATGTGTACTCAAGTCGCATTAAAAAAATGGTTCCTAAATTAAAGATGTGCTGCCTAATTGATGCTTGACTATTTTTGTCTAAATGAGGAAAGTGTTTTGCAAACTCAGTCTTAAAAGATGTGCAGTATATAATTAGGCTTAATGACACGAAGCATTTCTCAATGCTACGTTTTTAAATTTGAGAAATGAGTAAATTTTTCAGATTCAGCTAATGGGGCGTTTCATGCAACTTATCATCTCTTATTTTTCACTAGATCAAGCTGGGATAATATTAACGTGCTTCTAAATACTTGAAATTAGGCTGGATTTAAAGCTTTATTACGAGCAAGAATCTGAGAAAATGTCACGCTTAGCATCACATCTCAGAATTTTTCCGAAAATTTAGCAAATGTTTATTATCAGACCGAAACCAGAATGGTTTGTTGTAAGGGGGGGGAGTGATCCCTAAAGGTGAAGGTGCGGCATCAAAAATTAAGCGGATTTTCAAGACATGGAAGTTGCTGTGAACCAAACTCTTACCAGGAACTGTTGAACTCCAATTTTATTTTTGTATATGAAATACAGAAGGTTTAAACTTTACAAAATGAATGTTAAACTTGAGGTAAGTTGTTGCCGTAAGGTCAATGAAGGCCCTCAAAGCAATGCATTTTTGACGTTTTTTAGCGTTTTTGAGGTCCAAAAACAGCTTGTACATTTCAGTTCCCACTGGAAAAGTAGTGTCGTTTGAAAGACAAGTGTGAGAACTTTAAAATAATGTATAAATAACCGAGGAAAGTTCAACGTGCTTTTAGTTTCGTAAGGCCGAAATATGAAAAATGTCATATTTTACCGATATTTAAACGGTCATAACTTCCTCTTCCAACAACATAATGAAATACTTTTTTTGCCAATGTCATACAATATTCTTTGTCTTAACAGAACAGTTGAGTCCTTTGAGGCGAAATGCTTAAGTTTTTTTTACAAAAAATGAACAGGAAAAAATACATTTTTTGTTAAAAATTAAAGCAATGACGTCCCATATCTGTATAGTGGTTATTTGATTGTTATGGAATATTAATGATGCTCGCATGCTACCTTGCTTGGTGTTCAGAGAAGTCTAACCCGGACTAGGAGATCCCGAGTTCGAATCCTGGCTCGAGAATGAATGTTCTTTCTTCCTCCTGTCCTTTCTTTATGTGAATGTGTTGCTGTGCTGTGAAATAATGCCTTCCCTATAAACGGGTCCCCATGGGATGTGTGTAGTGTGGAAGTCGAACTTCACACCAAATTACGGCACAGTTGGAAAAGTGAAGAAGGGCACCTCGAATTGGCTGGCACAACACAACAGCAACAACGACATTTGTGATGATTAAGTAGAAAACCGATGTAAATAAAGCATTTTTTTTAACACAGAGTTTTTTTATTTTAAAGCTACGATAGAGCCTCTTCATCAGTGCATAATCATCAAAATACAAATATACAACAAAAATGCCGCGAAACAATTCACGGTTTTTGGTTTTGTCTCTTGTTGTGTTGAGCTTTTTTCACTGACAAGAGGCTACATCGAAGCCTTAAAATAGCTATTGCTGTATTTTTCTTGCTGATTTATGCTTTATTTACGTTAGTTTGCTACTTCAATCATATTTTAGTACAGTACTCTGTTGATCATTTTTCATTTTTAGTGATGCCAATGTAAAGCTCTTTCAAGCACCCATACCACCTGTCGAAGTTTTCTTACGACTTTAGAGTCGTGTTCACAAGCCAACTCGAGCTTCAACAGGACACCAGAGAATGTGTAAGTAGATGATTGAGGTAGGGGCCTCTTTGGAGCAGTTTGCTTGTGCGTCGTTCTCGTAGTACCGGGGAGACGGGTTCGATTCCCGCTTTCGCTTTGGTTGCAACTTTATTCCCCGTGCTGTAAATTCTGTCATATCTCCCTTGTGTTTGTTCGGAAGCAAGGTGCATAATACGCACTCCTTATGTATGTTGAAGCTGATGAGCTTCTAAATAAAGAATCTGATTGAGGGTCAATTCGGTAATGAATGTTGAGAAAACCATTAACCTGTGTTTTGATAGTATGGCCGATATATTAACTCGTCTTGTTGAGCCGTCCGTAAGTAGTTCGTCACTTCGTGTTTTTTTCTATAACTTTTGTTCGTGCTAAACAATCATGCACTGAAGCGAAAAAGAAACTTTGGAACATTAACTTTTACTTTAACTTAAATTCAGTTTGTTTACATCACGACTTCAGTCCATGCTTATTGAAAGAGCTGTGGCGTAGCTCAGAGTTCTGTCTTGTCGGTGTAATAGTACACAAACTTGCGTTTTGAGTTAAAATAGTGCTGGTTTTAGGATATCTTGCTATTGTAGGAAGTTTTAATCCCTCTAATCAACTGGGTATAAAGAAACACACTTCTAGACAGCTTGCAAGTAAGTTTTTATATGTATATTTCTATAATACACATAAGAAATGTTAAAAAAGGCTTAGATTACTTCAGTAGTATACTCGTTAAAAGCAGTAGGTGTATAG
Organism: Uloborus plumipes; assembly: GCA_038373865.1. Lineage (NCBI taxonomy): Eukaryota > Metazoa > Arthropoda > Arachnida > Araneae > Uloboridae > Uloborus > Uloborus plumipes. Next base: position 17,761 of record JAXGGA010014989.1, on the reverse strand, counting down.
CAAAATACTGCAAAACATAGTGGTTTATTTGGATTCCACTTAAAGCATCATATGAGCGATTCTCTGTAAACTCGTCATTTTTCACATGAAATCTGTCCGGGCACGGTTTTTTGAAATGTTCGTATAATTATAATAATATTGCTCAGAAAATGAATCTATTACTTTGGTTTGAAAGAGGGCCAATTGAAGCTTGTGTTTTTCTGATAAATCATGATAGGGGGTAAGTCCCCCGCCTAGTATAACTAGGCAGGGGACTGTGCCAGGTGACTGTGTTTTTGCTCTTTGTTGCGTAATATCTGCGAAACTATTGGAACATAATTAGTTACGAGCCTACCTATAAATTTAGGCACAAATCGTGGACATAATAACTAATATGTTTTATAGTTAAATTAATTGACATTAATAAAATCACTTCCCAGAGGACTGTTTTCGAAACGGTCACGATGCATACTTTCATCACAAATGTGGTTCTCAAACTAAGCAAAGTAGCGTTTCAACACCGTTCTCGGCGATTTCGACAAATTCACACTGATTACTTTAAACTTCATGCCAAAAAGAATTTGCAAAAGTTATAGATTTTTCATATTACAGCTTTGAATTTGTTGCACGGGACTGTTTGAAAAAACTCCGAACAGAATTGACATGACAATTTTAAGTTTTAGAAATACGTAATTATACCTTATTTCATAGGAAAAATATAGCTTCATCATTCTATTTTTAGATATTAATTACCAAATTTATGTAGTGTTAATAGGTTTTTGAAATACTATCTTTAACAGTTAAACTATGGGATTGGGACAGTCAGGGGACTGTGTTTTTGGCGCTTAGATAATTTCTAGAGAAAAAAATTAAATTGTTATCACTCCAAATACAATTGGGCCACAAAGTATTAATGCTTTACTTGTATTTAGAGCGATAATTACTTTATTACACTTTATTATTTTTAAAATACTCAGTCCGGACAGCCAATTACCAGTTTACAGAGAATCGCCCATATAAATCATTAAAATGCGTTTGCTCTGTTTAAAAATCACGTAAAAGCCTAAATTACTTAGTTCAATTTATAAGATAAGGCCTATAATATTTTATTGTGGTGGAAAACTTATACTGTATGCGTCCTCTGAAATTTTGTTTGTCAATTGATAAAATGTGCTTAACTGTATAATTACTTGAATGCAGAAAAAAATGTTTGGTTAACAAAACTGTACGTAATTAAAATCAAATTAGTTTGTTCTAAAATTTTATTTTAACTTCAAGGGGCTTATTTTAAATTTTTTTTCTAGCTTGTGCACATCGAACCCCTTTTAAAAAATTGACAACAAAAAGTTATATTAACTTACATGAGGTACAGATTTGGAACAAATTACGTTTGAATTATTGCATTATAGTTAAGAGTAAAAAATTTTTACACGTAAATTTAAACAGATTTTTTCAAGGATAGCTAAACTGAGTTAAATGCCCGTAATAAAAAGTAAAACCGTAAAAATCCCAAAATTTGAGAATTTTGACGTATTTAGTACTCAGTTGTAAAATTTTAATCATAGAAAAAAATGAAAAGAAAACTGTTCAGAAATTTCCGCTTCACAGGTTGCTCAATTCAGAACTAGTTTACGCAACGTCCCAAGTGCGCAAAATATGCACGCACTTAAAAACTAAACTTAAACAAAACACAATTTTATTTATTTGAAGCAGTTATTAAGAAGTTTACTCACTTACTCATATGCTCATACACCCTTTAGTGTTAAAGCCACAGAATAATCTGAAGCTGAGCTTTTTCTTAAAATGTTTCAAAAGTTTTATGTCTAAAAATTTTCACTTTTTTCGATATTTTTTTTAATGCCTAATTAGAAGCGTTAGTAATCGAGTTACTTCTTTATCTACGACAAACTTTCCTCAGGACATTAACCTGTGCTCTGTTTCACATGTCTTAAGAAATGTTGAAAACTGGATTAAAGAGCTTCTCTAGCTTTGAAGGTGTCTTTAATTTTTGCAACGTTTCTTAACCCTTTCCCTCTCACCTCCGTTAGAATCACGGGAGGAATTTCAGCCTTTAATTTCTAGCTCCCCCTTTTTAAATATTGTTATAACATAAAAGTGTCTCCGTTAGTAATTACCTAAACTTATGGCTGTAAAATCTTCTTTGGAGTTTCACGAAATAAAAAGTTAGCACCATATTTAAATTATTATCGTACTAAAATTTAAACTAGATGTTCAGTCCAAAATTTAAGCTCAATATAAATACGCAAGTTCGTTTAATTCATGTAAACATGTATTTTTGAAGGCTCTTTCGATGATTAATTTTAAACTGTTTCAAAATTTTTTGTCGAGTCTCGATAACTCGCAGCTTAATAACTCGAATATATCTTTATCTCGAAGCTTTTGTTTGAGTTTATATCCCCCCACCCCCACCTGTAGGAGGTCGAACTACCAGTAACTTGGAGCTTTTAGCCGGTTCCTTGAAATTTCAAGCTACCGAAACTCTGCAGCAATTTTTATCACCAAGAAAGTGATGAAAAGCTGTTTTTGTTTATATAAATCAAATAAAATTAGATAAGTAACGTCAAAGATGTTTTTATTTTGCTTGTTAATTCTTCGTGAACCTTCCCCGAATACGGTTTTTTTGTAATGAATTTATCATGCATTTTTATCACTTCGTGTACGAAAGGGACAATTTCTTACATGTAAAAAAATATGTTTGTTTAAAAATGTGTTTATGGTTTATATTTAACTGTCCAGGAATTTAAATCTTGAACGCCGAGACAAATCTGGTATATCTCAAAAAAGAACACAAATGAAATGGAATTTCTCTACAACATCCTCCTCTTTCTAAAATAGAGCTGTACTCTCAAGATAATAGAAACGTGGAAAACAGTTTCCTGGGATTGTTTTGAAGAAATACGATCTGAGCCAACAAAATTCATGTGCTGTTCTTTATTGTATGTTTCTTTTCAGTGTAAAAGCTGGAGAAGAAATCCACCTAGATTCCTTTTGCATATTTTCAAAAGCTAAAAACATAGCCATGTGTGGTGTAGTAAGTTAAAAAGTTAATTAATATGTAATAATCATCCATTCTATAATCTTCAATAATTTACCTCCTAACATAATTTAAAACCTAATTAAAAAACTGAAATTCCCAATTAATTCTGCTGAAAGAAAAAGATAAATATTCTGCTGAAAAGGAAAAGAAAATAGCCTCAAGCATTGCTCCAACTTCTAACGAAAGACAACCTCATCTGGAAAGCAGTGAGCAAATGACATTAAATTTGGAAAATGATTACATTAGGCCGCGTGATCGTTAGTGTTTAAAAATCCACAAAACATATTATAAGACTAGATGAAAAAAAAAACAAATTATAAAGTTAAATTCTCGAACAGTAAAAATTGCTCACTTACATTCCGCAATTAAACACGACATAAAAAAAAAAACTGTACATTGCATTGGAGTGAAATACTCTGGCTCGGCGTTCAGAAAATGCAAGAATACATCATAAAAAAAACAAACTCACCATATGGGGTGTACACTCAGGTTTATTCATTGGTTATTAACAACATTTCTGGCTCTCTACAATCTCCTTCATCCTTGTACCAACAATATCTTTAAGTCGTTGATGCTGTCCATCACACCTCGGATGATTGGGTACCAGAATTGGTGCTCAAAATTTTTAATATCCAGAGACACACAAAACTGGCCCCATATCCGTTCACAAAATCGACTGGTCCTCACAATCTCTACCAAAATCTTTAAAAGAATCAGAAGAAGAATCCTGCAATCTGTGGTGCAGCTCCTTATATCTCCTGTTGTGTGTCGTTTCGCTTCACTTTACTTCTTTCCTTCACCTCCCTTGCCAGATCCCCCTATGTCTTCTTTTTAGCTGCTTTTTCTCTCCTTAATTGATTTCATCTAGGCTCATCACCGCTTTTCCTTGCAACCGTGACCTCTTTCTTCCCGTCGTGGGAGGAGTCTGAATTCTTCTGTGCTCGTAAATTGGGGGTGCGTCAGATACTTCCTGTCTTCGTTCTCCTTTGCCAAAAAACTGCTGCTTCTCTTTGCGCGGCCGGGCGATTCCATTTAGTTTTCTTCGTCGAATCGGGGAAGGGGGAGGCGCTGGACTTAGCGAATTTTCGTAGAGTGTTCAGTGAAGTTTCATGAAGTCATGTACCCACCACATTCTTCCGGTGGTACGAGAAGAAAAAAAAAAAAGGAAAAAAAAAAAAAAGAAAACTAACCAGTCCATGCGGTGTGGAGACTAGCACACTACTATCATTAGAACCAATTCTGCAACATAGTAAACTTTTAAATTTCAATGAATAAATATATAGTGAAAAAACAAAATTAATTTTCTTTTTTATATGTGAGAAACAAAATTTTGACTATATGACAAACAAAATTTTCTCTTTTAACATGTGACACAAAAAATTTTTGTATGTGACCCCAAAAAATTTTTTTTTTTTTCAAAACACAACATTAACAACACAGATATTAAACATCAAACCAAAATTGAAACCGCCACAAGGTGAGTATCCCCCCATTCCCACAAATGTTCAACTGCAAGTTAGTAAAATCTCACCAACAGCCTGTACAAAATGGGACGGGAAAAATTTCTCTTTAACATGTAAGAGATACCTCATCTGCTCTTATTAAGACCTGAAGTCTCACAAAACACTTCACACATATTGGTAAACACACCATCCGTGACAGCATAGTTAACAAACATGACTTAAAATGTGGTGTCAAATTTGACCTAAAAACTAACTCTACTATGGCAATATTCAGCCATACATTAAAAACATGTAATCAAAACTTAAACGTGACAATTCATTTTCATTTTTGTTTAGCAGTAAACCATTATGCACACAGCTTCAACATAATTGTCCATCATACAAATGTATATGGTTCCATTGAACCGGTTTTCTAACTGTTACATTTTCTACCAAGTGAAGAATTTACAACAAAGGAAAAAATAAAAAAATACAAAAAAAAAACAATTACTTATTAACTTAGAGATCTCTACTCCTTTTTTTTTTTTGAACTTGAGGAAATAAGTGGTAACCACCCCAAACACGTAATGGCAAGTGTATAAACAACAAAGTACTTCCGCCTACCTTAAGCATACCCAAATCTTTTACCGCCCATCTACAACAAATTATGAAACTGAACAAAAACTAATTAGATACAACAACACCCTTGTAGTAATTATAATGAAAACAAATGTACAATGACACATTGACATACCAACGCAATTGTCAAATTATTGATCCCCAAAGAAAATCAACCATGGATAATGTTTACGCCAGCATAAACACAGAGTTTCCAAGTGGATGAACAATAAAACAAAGTGTACAGTACACCAATCAAAAATCAACAGACATGCCATAATTAAAATCAATGGCCACACCATCACCTCTGCTGAATACTAACTCTGATGAACAGAAATTACCCCAAAAATGCAGTAAACACACATTCTCTCAGACAACTAATGACTAACATCAAATCACCATGATCAATTCATAGGCAAAAATTTGATTCTGTATTATGAATAACTATACCCCGAGCATTGTATAAAAAATAGAACATAGCTGAATTAATTAGAACACAAATAAACCATCCCCATGTTTGTAAACATTATCAACATAGAGGAAAAAAAAAAAAAAAACACCACAATTGCCCAGGACGCAATTGTAAACAAGCCCCTTTCTTATATAAGGGAGAAAGAGCAGTATACATACTGCATATCAGTACTAAACATACAACAATAACAACACAATACTAAAAATCACTGGCACAGACATGTCCCCAAGAACAAAAAATTTTCCCGAGGGACCTACACTAGCTTATGAATGGAAACGTAAATAGTATTTAGGTACAGTAGGAGGTTGCACTTCCTGTGGACTAATTAAATTGTGTTTCCTAGGAGGGGCTACTCTTAGCCGGTCAACATGCACAATAAAAGACCTAGCATGTGGATTATCGAGAAGTTGAATCTTGTAGTTTAAATCATTTAATTTTTGAATAACACTATACGGGCCTGTAAATGTTGACTTAAAACCATACTTTGCTCTCAAGTAAACAATATCTCCTTCCTTAACATTTCTAACACTTGAACGCTGAAATTGTTTGTTGTTTTGTGAAGCTCGCTTGTCTTTAAGGTTACTATAGGCTGTTTCATTAGTTATTTTCAAATCAGTTAACACCTCATTAAGATAATGAGCTTTATCTAATTGTATAGGTTGAATATTTTCATTATACGTATCAAACACCAAAGACAGATTTCTGCCAAAATGAAGCATGTTGGGTGTGAACCCAGTTGTACTATGAATTGTCCCATTATACATAGACTGATGAATCAGGATAGCATTTTGAAATGACACACCTTTCTCAGTTAAACTAATAATTGCCGCCTTGGCTGCTGAGTTTATACGTTCACTTTGCCCGTTACATTTTGGGTTAAATGGAGACGTGTGAGAGGGTACTATACCTAGCGCTTTGTTTACCTTGTCAAAAAACTCAGAGATAAATTGTTTACCCCTGTCTGTGAGCACTAAGGCCATCCTACCAAATGTAGCAATATAATTAATAAAGTGTTTGGCCACTATTTCCGCCGTAATATTGGTCAACGGATAGAACATAGCATGTTTAGAATAATGATCTAAAATTGTCAATACATTTCCATAGTGCTTTATAGGGCCCAGAATATCTAAACTTACAATATCATTAACTTTGTCTGGAATAGGAACATCCCCAAATCTACTTGGTTTGTTATTATAAGGTTTGTTTTTAATACACTCTTCACATGACAACACATAATTTTGCACACTGCCAAACATACCTTTCCAAAAATAGGATCTAGACACAATCTCAAAAGTTTTGTGAATCCCCGTGTGAGAAACATGAGCAATTTTTAGTACTTTAGCTTTTAATGACTCGGGAACCACTATACAACCACTGTCTTTAGTTTTCTTATTTTTATACATTAATAAACAAGAAAGAGGTGATACAAAAAAATTCTGAACTTTATTTGCATTAATTAAAGAGCCAGACTTTAGCATGGAGATAATTTCCTGAACATTGGTATCTGCTTTTTGCTCCTGTAATAGTGTATCCTTAGAAATTTCCATTGGTGTATCCGATTGCTCAAGTGCATTAACCAAATCATGTTCTCCTAACTCAGTAAATGGGATAATGGGACCTTCCGCAGTATCCTTAATAGCAGATTGCTTAAAATCAGGATCAGGGGCCCTTGAACCATAGTCCGCAAGAATATTTTCTTCCCCTGGTAAATATTCTATTTCATATTCAAATTCACTAATGGCCATTAACCAACGTGTTTCTATAGCTGCCGGAGATGTAGTTTTCTTATAATGTTTCAAAGGTTTACTATCGCTCAAAATTCTAACTTTTCTGTGAAAAATGTAGTCCTTAAATGCCATCATACCCTTGTAAATAGCATACAATTCAAGTTTTATAGGCGGGTAATTTTTCTCAGCTTTATTTAACCCTTTACTGTAATATGAAACTGGGTGATACCCATCCTCATACTCTTGTAACAGAACCGCACAAATACCAGAGTAACTTGCATCAGTTTGCAAAAAGAAATCCTTATTCCAATCAGGTAATTTGACAAAGGGTTGTGAAAAGAAAATTTGTTGTAATTTTTCAAAGGCAAATTGATGTTTGGCATTCCAATTAAATTTTGAATTCTTTCTCGTTAAGTCAGTGAGACAATCTGTTAATTTAGCATACTCAGGAATAAGAGATCTATAAAATCCACACAATCCTAAGAATTTCCTGACTTGTTTAACAGTAGTAGGGGGTTGGAATGCAGTAATCTTAGAAATATTGGATGATATGGGCTTAATGGAATTATGAGATATATTAAATCCCAAGTAATCTATCACATCTTTAAAGAAAACACATTTGGATGGAGACAGGGTAATGTTGTGAGCAATTAATACATCTAACAATGCCGTAACTCTCTCTAAAATCTGATCAAATGAATTTCCACAGACAATGTAGTCATCCATATAGCAAAAAATACCAGTAATGTTTTTACATTGTAACTCCTGACACAGGGAATCGGAGAGTTCCTGAAATGTGGAAGCACTTGTCTTTAGCCCAAAAACCATCCTCTTTGATCTGAATGAGCCAAATGGGGTAACAAAAGTAGTGTAATCTTGCAAGTGTTCAGGGAGGGCAATTTGCCAAAAAGCATTCTTCAGATCTAACACACAATAATATTTATAAGCAGAAATGCTGTTGATTAGTGTGGAAATCCGGGGGAGTGGGTATGCTGAATTTTGTATTGCAGAGTTCAATAATCTGAGATCCAGTGCCATTCTACACTGAAGTGACAAAAGTCATGGGATACCTCTTAATATCGTGTCGGCCCTCCTTTTGCCCGGCGAAGTGCAACAACTCGACGTGGCATGGACTCAACAAGTCGTTGGAAATCTTCTGCAGGAATATTGAGCCATGCTGTCTCGATAGACGTCCATAATTGTGAAAGCGTTGATGGGGCAGGATTTTGGGCACGAACAGACCTCTCGATGGTGTCCCATAAATGTTCAATGGGATTCATGTCGGGCGATCTAGGTGGCCAAATCATTCGTTGGAATTGTTCAGAATTTTCTTCAAACCAATTGCGAACATTTGTGGCCCGGTGACATGGCGCATTGTCATCCATAAAAATCCCATCGTTGTTTGGGTACATGAAGTCCATGAATGGCTGCAAGTGATCTCCAAGTAGCTGCACATAAGCATTTCCAGTCAATGTTCGGTACAGTCGCACTAGAGGACCAAGTCCATGCCATGAAAAAACAGCCCACACCATTACGGAGCCATCACCAGCTTGAACAGTGCCTTGCTGACAGTTTGGGTCCATGGCTTCGTGGGGTCTGCGCCACACTCGAACCCTACAATCGGCTCTTACCAGCTGAAATCGTGACTCATCGGACCAGGCCACGGTTTTCCATTCATCTAGGGACCAACCGATATGCTCACGTGCCCACGAGAGTCGCTGCAAGCGATGTCGTTCTGTCAGTAAAGGCACTCGAGTCGGTCTTCTGCTGGAATAGCCCAAGAAATCCAAATTTCTCCGCACAGTTCTAGCAGACACGTGCATTGTACGTCCCACATTGATTTCTACGGGGATTTGACGCAGTGTTGCTTGTCTGTTAGAATTTACGACTCTTTGCAGACGTCGCCGGTCTCGATCTTTAAGTGCAGGCGGTCGACCACTGCGCTGTCCATGGTGGGATGTTATGCCTGAAATTTCATACTCTCGGCACACTCTTGACACAGTGGATCTGGGAATGTTGAATTCTCTAACGATTTCCGAAATGGCATGACCCATGCGTCTAGCTCCAACTAACATTCCGCGTTCAAAGTCTGTTAATTCACGTCGTGCGGTCATCATCACGTTAAAACCTCTTCACATGAATAACTTGAACAGAAATGAAAGCTCTGTAAAAGCACTGCGCATTTATACCTGTTCTATGCGATGCTACTGCCATCTGAAAATTTGCATATTGCTATCCCATGACTTTTGTCACTTCAGTGTATATTTAGGTTTTGCCGAGGGATCCGAGGGGTCCATTTTTTTTTTAACTAGTAGAAGTGGAGCACTCCAATGCGAATTTGCACGCTCGATAATTTGAGCTTCTAATAACTCATTAATTTGATCTCTTAGTTCTTGTTGAAGTGCCTGAGGGACAGGAAAAGGAAGGGTTTTCAGAGGACTTGAATTTTTAAGAGTAATCTGTGGAACCACCCTGTCGCAATGGCCAAGGGTTTTAACTGACTTTGAAAAAGCTTGAAATTTATTCATTAATAGGTCAAGGAAAATTTGTTTTTGTTCAGGTTCCAAATGATCAAGTTGAAAATCAGATGGAGACAATTCGGCTTTTCTAAGAGCAATAATTTCATCAGAAGCAGTAATAACATTACAAATTTCCTCGTTAACTTCCTTATTACCCGCTTTATCATAATTATGCACTAATTCAATATCAGTATCAATTTTCCCCATTATTCGGTTCTTGTTAATGTGAATAGTCTTATTGCTTAAATTTGTGACATAAGTAGAAAACTGATTATTTTGTATGTTATGCAGAGAGTGGTGTAACTCAATGTTATATTCATGAACAGTAGGTGTAAAAGAAACTAAATTATCAGAAATGTTACCTTTGCTATTTAGCAGAATTTGGACTGATTCCCCAGGTGGTACAATCACTTTTCGCGCTAAGACCACTTCATTACTTTCCTTTGACAAGCTATTTACTTCATTTTGGCTGGAAAAATTTAAAGGCAAGTAAAAATTCTCAAATTTTACAATATTCTTTTTAGAATCCAAAATGACATTATACTTTTTTAAGAAATCGAATCCCAAAATACCATCATAATGGTCATTTTTAAAATCAGCAATATAGAATACATGTCTGTGAAAGACTTTATGAATTTTAAATGACATTTCTACACATGCCAAGAACGACAATTGTGAATTAACTGTGCGAATTTGTACTGTTCTTGATAAATACCTCACCTTTGAATGTTCTTTAATCATTTCAAAAACATGTTTAGTAATCAATGACACCGAAGACCCTGAATCGAGCAAAAATTCACATGACACCCTATTAAACAACACAGGAATAATTGGCAAAGGCCCAGAATTTAATACATTTACCAATTTGTTTGGGGGCCATTTTGTATCAAATTGTATAGTACTCATCCCAGCATTTTCACTCACGTTTCCCTTGTTTTCCCCTATTCCAAAACATTTATTCTCATCTTTCTTCCATTTTTCATTTTTAATATCACTATTACTTATGCAATGTTTATTTCTATTACTATAACTAATACTGCCAGTATGTATTTCTGGTGGTGACCCATCATTTCCCAAAGAGACAGAACTGTCACCTAAAATCTGCCTCTGTTGGAGTTTAAATTTTCGGGTTGAAAAGATCCTCTGCCTCTAAATGTTCTATTTGTATTTGCAGGATTTGATTGAAATTGTTGATCCTGAGTTGTACCGTGTTCATTTCTAAAAAAACCCTGAGGCACCGATTGCCCTCTATTTTGTGCCCAATATATCCTACAGGTTGACATAAAGTGGTTATTTCGACCACAAAAAGTACAAAAAGGCAAATTGCCCCTAAAATGTTGCCTATTCTCCTGGTTAAAACCTTGTGGACGATTAGGTCTTACGTTCTGGTGTACCATATTTTGGTCACCGTTAGGGAGCATAGCCTTAAAAAGGTCACATTCTTTCAGTGCATGGGGTTGTTTACAAAGCCCGCACGCAGTCGCTTGTGCTTTTACAATTAAAGACAGGTTTTCTACCTGTTTTCTTAATTCGTGCACCTCATCCTTCTGGGGAGGTTGATACACCGCAGCACAAGTCATAACATTAGCTTGACAAAGAGCCTGTTGCAGAGTTGCAACATGTTGGGTCTTTTGAACCAATGCTTCAAAATTATCAGTTGGCTCGCCTATAACCTTTTCTTTTAAACTAATGGGTAGCGCAGCCAAAAATTGAATTGATTTAATCTGCGACAAGGCCTTGCTATCAGTGATGAAGGGGTACACTTTATGTGCCATGACCTCCAATCTGTACGCCAAATTTTGAATAGTTTCACCGTCAAGCAATTTAATAGATTGAAAAGCCAACAAATTACTCGCTGCACTTTCCTGACATTTGAAATAATTTCTCAATTTGTCACATGCCTCAGCAAAAGTCTTAATGTTGGCGCAAGATGGTGAGCTCGCATAGTACTTCTGAGCTATACCTCCTAATTTACTTTTTAAAAAGCAAAGGGTGACTTCATCACTCCACCCATTAAGTTTACTTAATTCTGTTACCTGACTAATAAACCATTCTACATTGTCTAGTTCTCCAATAAAATTTTGTATGGTAAATTGGAATGATTTTGAAGAACTTTGTTTTCTAATTTCATTATCTTCATTGTTTACCATTGTAGAAATAGACAATGAGAGGTCATTTAATTCCTTCTCCCTCAATTGTTTATTCTGTTTACGAGGAGCCATTTTAACATAAATAAAATCACAAAAATAAATCCCAATAGGCTGAATAATGAAATTATACCAAACTGCAGTTAAAAACAAAAACCCCCATTTTAATTCAGGTGCAAAAATTTATTTATCATTTGCAAAAAATTATCATATAGTATTACAAAAATATATTTCAACATTATTTAAATATACCATTTTATAATTATGTTGCACCATGAATTAAAATGTTGCATTTCTGAACGCTTGGTCCGATGCACCAACTGTGGTGTAGTAAGTTAAAAAGTTAATTAATATGTAATAATCATCCATTCTATAATCTTCAATAATTTACCTCCTAACATAATTTAAAACCTAATTAAAAAACTGAAATTCCCAATTAATTCTGCTGAAAGAAAAAGATAAATATTCTGCTGAAAAGGAAAAGAAAATAGCCTCAAGCATTGCTCCAACTTCTAACGAAAGACAACCTCATCTGGAAAGCAGTGAGCAAATGACATTAAATTTGGAAAATGATTACATTAGGCCGCGTGATCGTTAGTGTTTAAAAATCCACAAAACATATTATAAGACTAGATGAAAAAAAAAACAAATTATAAAGTTAAATTCTCGAACAGTAAAAATTGCTCACTTACATTCCGCAATTAAACACGACATAAAAAAAAAACTGTACATTGCATTGGAGTGAAATACTCTGGCTCGGCGTTCAGAAAATGCAAGAATACATCATAAAAAAAACAAACTCACCATATGGGGTGTACACTCAGGTTTATTCATTGGTTATTAACAACATTTCTGGCTCTCTACAATCTCCTTCATCCTTGTACCAACAATATCTTTAAGTCGTTGATGCTGTCCATCACACCTCGGATGATTGGGTACCAGAATTGGTGCTCAAAATTTTTAATATCCAGAGACACACAAAACTGGCCCCATATCCGTTCACAAAATCGACTGGTCCTCACAATCTCTACAAAAATCTTTAAAAAGAATATCAGAAGAAGACGAATCCTGCAATCTGTGGTGCAGCTCCTTATATCTCCTGTTGTGTGTCGTTTGGCTTCACTTTACTTCTTTCCTTCACCTCCCTTGCCAGATCCCCCTATGTCTTCTTTTTAGCTGCTTTTTCTCTCCTTAATTGATTTCATCTAGGCTCATCACCGCTTTTCCTTGCAACCGTGACCTCTTTCTTCCCGTCGTGGGAGGAGTCTGAATTCTTCTGTGCTCGTAAATTGGGGGTGCGTCAGATACTTCCTGTCTTCGTTCTCCTTTGCCAAAAAACTGCTGCTTCTCTTTGCGCGGCCGGGCGATTCCATTTAGTTTTCTTCGTCAAATCGGGGAAGGGGGAGGCGCTGGACTTAGCGAATTTTCGTAGAGTGTTCAGTGAAGTTTCATGAAGTCATGTACCCACCACACCATGTTTTAAAACTGACCAAAACGTTTCAATTTAAAACTATTTTAAATTTAATCTTATATATTTTAATCGAGACTAAGCAAATTTTAAATGTAAAACACACCCATAGTGTTGTCATAGATTTAAAATTATCCAAAGAAAAACTAAACTTAAGAGTACAGTTATTTTACTTGTAAGAAAAATTTAAAACGAAAAACAATTTAAACATCATCATAGTGAAAAAAGTATTTCTCTTGCGTGTGCATCTGTTTGTACAATCATGGAAAAACGAAACCTTTTAAATTATAATGCCTTTATACATACAGAAAAATTATGAAAAGTATCAATCAACTTGTTTTTGAGTTTTCTTTAAGAATGTTGAAATACATTTTGAGAAGTGACATACACATAGTAAAATGCGCCCCAACTTTGATTTATCAGACATATCTCCTTTTTTTCTTAAACGACTTTAATATGATGCAAGTTCACCAATGTAACACATTTCAGAGTGATTAAAATTATGCAGCCTTAAAAGCAGCATTAAAATAGCTGTTGTGTAATATTGCAATACTATAGTTGGTGTGATTTTCTTATTGATAAACTTTTCTCCTCTTACATAGAAAACTAATCTTCAATATTTCAGTTTGAAAAGCTATATCCACATAAATGAAACAATGAATATATATGTGTGTGTATCTTATACAAATCCACAGTTTACGTCGGATCTGGACGAAATTTCGCAGATAAATTACTTAGGCACCTGAGAAGGATCATGGGTGATTTTTGAGCGGGAAAAAAGTACCGATCCGTTCGAATTTCGAATAAAGGACTTCATAATGGCTCTTTCTAAATCAAAATCGCTCGATCTAGCGAAATACTTATCGGATCTTCTCGATCTTGGTCTCATTCAAAAGAACGCAAAAAATACCTTTTAGAAAAGTTTCCTTCCGTGGGTTTTCAAAACCACTAATTGATATCTCCACAATGAAAAAAAAATGGGCATTTTTAAATTTGAAAATATCCATTTTGAATTGAATTTATAAAAATCGTCTGCACGAGCGTGAAAGAAATTAAATAGGATGAAATAAGTTATTAATGAGAAAAAGTCGTTGCCATTTTTTCTTGAACATCTCTACTAATAATAAAGCTAAAGGTTTGTCTTTCCTTCTGTCTGTCTGTCACGCGCGTAGCGCCAAAACCGCTCGGTCGATTTTCTTGCCACTTGGTACAAAATTAGTTTGTAGCATGTAGTTTTGCACCTCGAAGCGATTTTTCGAAAATTCCGTTTCGTTCTTTTTCTATTCGAATTCTTAGCGGAAATTCGATAAAATAGGGAAGAAATATTTCACACACATTTTCAAGTCTTATGTCATTCGAAAGCTTGAAATTTTCTGCATAAAATGAAGTTTTTTCGAAGTTTCTACGATCATCAGGAGAGCTGTAACAATTGTTTTTAGAATCCCGAAATTCAAGGCTTACCTTCAGTAAAGCAAGCCAAACGATTCTAAAATGGTTTTGCTCGAGAATAAAATTTGTTTGAAAAGATAGATGAAATGAATTATTTTATCAACGGAAATCAACTTTTCATGTTGTTACCATGGTTACGTGTTCATACTTATTTTTGTTTCGTTATTTTTCCAGCGTTGCCAGACGTAGTATTTTTGATACTACGGTAGTATTTTTTCGGCCCAAATAAGGAGCGTAGTATTTTTCTGGCAACCCTGTTTCCAATATACTAATGACTTAATTAAAAGATTTGGCGGATTTTTTTTTTTTTTCATTTTCACAGATTTCGCATTTCAGCAACATTGATTTTGGCAACGTTTGGAAACAGTAGTATTTTGTAATATTTTTTTTAGAGGAGGCGTAGTATTTTTTTGTTTCAATTCTCTGGCAACCCTGTCTTTTTCCCGGTGAAAATGCTTTGGGACCTTACTTGGCGCGTTTTCGAAAAGTCACCAACTGGCGCGTTTTTGCGTGTCTCGCGGAATTGAAAGCTCCGAGAGAAACTATGCAAAATAGCCAGGGTTACCACGCTTGGCGCGCCTATCGCCCATTTAGCGAGAAAAGGGTACCTAAAGCACAGATTAACCAAATATCGTATCAATTGCGTTGTTGCATCGTTCTTTTTAAAGTGTTTCATTTCGGAAAATGTATTGTTTTGTTTTTAAAGCTAGGAAATAAAACTTTCTTCTTCTTTTAACTTTGGTAAGATTTCTGTTGGTTTCTGTGAGCAACAAAATTGTTCTTATTTTCTCTTTTGGCTTATTTTTGTGCATCTCCCCTTGGGGTTGCATTCGAATGTTCCAAGGGGGTGTTTTACCCCTTTTATGGAGTAAATCAGTGTTCATTTCAATGCAGACAAAAGTGATATGAATTGGCGCGACCACTTGGCAATATATCGCCAAGCTTTTGGTCGTCAAGTATTTGCCGCCAATTTGGCGACATATCGCCAAGTTGGCGAAAAAATTGTTTTCTTTTTTTTATTTGGACTCAATTTGGCGCTATTGGCGATATTTTGCGAAAAATCCACTGAATGATGTTAAAATCGGCGATATTTAGGAGATTAATCATTGTAAAACATTTTTTTGCATTGTTTCGTGGCAAACTAGGGATATAAATGTTTAAACTGTTATCTTTCTCACTGCAAGCACTATTTTAGCACTTAAGGCATCTACTAAGAAATATACACGTAAAATTAAGTAGCGTGGGGTTCATACCAGATTTTTATATCATACTTTGAAGGAATTATAGTTGAATTACAACTAAAATAGAGCATTTTTTCTGATATATCGATTATTTTACAAATGAACTTTTAATTTTATACCACGGGCAAAGCCGTGCGGGTACCGCTAGTAAACAAATAAAATTATTGCTTTTGCTTTAGGTTTTTCTGTAACGGACGGATTAAAAAAAATTTTAGCGATTGATTAATTTTTCGTGCTGCGCTCTAGCAAACTATTGACTCTCTTTTGTTAGGGACTTTTAGACACACGCATCACTTGACATGACACTTTTCCTCAAGATAGATCCCGTGCAGAGCCGGACCAAGTAGCTAATATGGTTAATAAAAGGCATTAAAATAATATTTTATACAAAGCATTAAAAATTAATGAATTTAGCGAGCTTAAAAAATGGATAGCCATATAAATATCTTTTAATTGTTATTTTATGAAAGCAAAAACTGCTAGTATATTAAAAGAGCAGTAGCAGCACTACATTAAGTGCTGAAAAAGGTTTTAAAACAGTGTGCTTTAAATTATTGTGCAAAACGGGTCTTGTGTCAGCGTTCAACAAAGGTTCTTAAATGCGTACTCAAAAGTGCGTCAATGTGTTCCTGAAAGGAAAAATAAAGGGCAATGGTCCGTGCTCGAAAAACATTCTGAATCTATTCGAAAAGTGTTTTAAGATTTTAGAACTTATGAAACGGAAAGTGTAATCTAAAAATAGTCGTAAGGGCATAGCAAGTTATAACATGCACTTTTGACTAATGTATTTCCGGGCCCGGAACATAACTGAAAGAACTGAATGACACTTTCTCGTTAATAGTACGTTACCTGACACATTTTAATTTTCTTGCGATTATAATTTTTTTATCGTTATCGCAAGTGAAACATTTTGTAGTTGGCGACTTTCAATAACTTCAATTTCTGAATTATAGGGTTGGCATATTCCTTGTAGATATCGCCAACTGCGTCGCCAAACGACATGACTTGCTTTTGACGGGAAAATGTCCCAAGGACTAAAAGTTTGCCTTAATTTTGGGCTCTTCTATCTGGAATAGTCATAACCTTAACCAGGCTGTAAGAAAACAACCCCCATCTAAGCAATAAGCACACAGAGCTGCAATCTTTGTATTCTGTAACTAAATTGCCAGTACATTGCTCTCTACTTTGGTACTGATTAAAAAAGGGAATGAGGTTGGTAATGATACGCAAGCAAATGTTGTGTAGCACCTAAAAAATGTTCAAAAAATTCATACAATCATCAGTACCAATAAGCCGTTCAAAAATATTCCAATGTAGCAACGAATTTGGAATGGAGGAAGTATAAGTCAACGTTATAAGCAGACAAAAAAGCGAAAGAAATGCACGTTGTTAAACCTAATGAGGCTAACAAGATATTACGAGTAACAAAACAAAAAAAAAGAGAAACTTTCAATCACATTAACTCAAGAACACTAAGCCAATCGATGATTCACCAATGGTGGAGGAAAAAATAATAAAGCCCAGAACCAAACAATAAACTCAAACTTTTCAGTAAAAACAATTTCTGAATTACATGTTTCTTTAGGCTTCGTTAGCTTCTTTGTCTTGTCCCAACAGATGCACGGTTGGAGCCGATCAATC